>NQII01007695.1:0-19215 GCA_002778355.1 Clitarchus hookeri
TTCGAAGTCATCGACGGAAAGATCTGCACGCCAGTCGAGTGCCTTGCACGTAGAGGCTATGAGGCAAGTGATGAGAGAAGTAGAGTCGACCTTACAGCTCACGAGTTTAGAAGCCTCGAGCGAGCAAAATAGAGCAAGCAGGGAGAACCCTCACCGTGAAAGTCAAACTAAAATTACACTGACATCTAGTAATAATCTTGGCTATCAATAATACGTGCAATGCTTTGCGCAATGAAATATTAAAAACACGTAATCGAATAGCTAACTTCTGATTATCGACAAAGTAATATAGGCACCCAACTAAAAGGAGCAATCATGATTAAGGGCGTTCAAGTGCCCAAAAATACTTTCTATGATTTTAAGAGTATTTTATAATTCTGTTTCATTATTAAGTAGTGGTTTGATAATAGTAAACAAAACATTAGAAATTAATTCACAAAAATTAATTACGGGAATTTCTATTTAATATATTCTGAAATAAAAATTTCAAAGTTTTGAATAATTATTTTTTTGGTTAGAGTTATAGTTAATTTCTGATGCCATTTGAATAAAATAAACAAATTTCATGAAAATTCTTTAATCAAATAGGCTGTAATTTCATTTTAAGTGTTACAATAAAATTGAAATTCAAAATATCCAGACGTTTAACACTATCGCAGGCGAACAACATGCCAGACTTCAAATAAATTCTTTCGTAGTGTTTTAGAAACTTGCTTTGCTCAATATTTAAAGTTAAAATAATTATGATTTAAAAAAAAAGGTTGCAAAAACTTAAACTGATGTCGCAATTTTATTAAATTCTTATTTATATTGTATCAAAGATTCGTGAAATGTCTTAAAAACATAGAAAATAATTTGAGCCACTTGAACAGCCTTGACTCCTAGGTTAGACGGAAAATATACTCAGCGTCACCGAGCTTAAAATAGATTTAAAAAAAGGTATACGCAATTCATGGTAAAGTGGACACTTTTGAAAGCCCTCTCATTTGGAACAATAGTGAAAAAAATAATTTAATTTTATCTTTAGACGTTAACTTCGGAGTGCAGAGGAATGTGTCCACTACTTACATGAAAACATTTATTTAAAAAGGTGAATAAAGAATTTAAAAAATGGCTGAAAGGAAAAAGTAACTAGGGCCTCAAAAGTGCTCACTTTACCGTGAACAGCCTATGCCACTGTTTCCAAAAGTCTCAATGCATGTTGCAGACATGAATGCAATGTTGGCTTACTATCTCAGTGTCAGTCGAAACAGGCGAACCACTTAACAAATCAGCTTGGCCAATCAAACTTAATGTTGGAATAACTTTTTTGAAATTGTGCACGGAATAAGATTTTCTAAAAAATTCTTCTTCTTTACGTACTAACATAAGGCTAACAATAGTTTTAAAAGCAACGTATAATTTTTTATATTTGTACAAAAAAAAGGTGAATTTATTGAAATTTTGTATAAATAAAAAAAAATATTCTCCATTGCCATACCATTTTCCAGACTACTATTGAATACGACGAAAAAGGATGAAATTAGCTTGGATTGTAAAAAACGTTTAACCTCTTGAACGTCCTTACGTTCTGCTACTGTATTAGCTCTCGCATGACCGAACGGCACGTAAGAAGCTGCACCACCCGACAGAGCGATATGTCCACAGTGATTCGCCAGGCTATATTAAGTAGTGGTTTGATAATAGTAAACAAAACATTAGAAATTAATTCACAAAAATTAATTACGGGAATTTCTATTTAATATATTCTGAAATAAAAATTTCAAAGTTTTGCATAATTATTTTTTTGGTTAGAGTTATAGTTAATTTCTGATGCCATTTGAATAAGATAAAGAAATTTCATGAAAATTCTTTAATCAAATAGGCTGTAATTTCATTTTAAGTGTTACAATAAAATTGAAATTCAAAATNAAATTTCATGAAAATTCTTTAATCAAATAGGCTGTAATTTCATTTTAAGTGTTACAATAAAATTGAAATTCAAAATATCCAGACGTTTAACACTATCGCAGGCGAACAACATGCCAGACTTCAAATAAATTCTTTCGTAGTGTTTTAGAAACTTGCTTTGCTCAATATTTAAAGTTAAAATAATTATGATTTAAAAAAAAAGGATGCAAAAACTTAAACTGATGTCGCAATTTTATTAAATTCTTATTTATATTGTATCAAAGATTCGTGAAATGTCTTAAAAACATAGAAAATAATTTGAGCCACTTGAACAGCCTTGACTCCTAGGTTAGACGGAAAATATACTCAGCGTCACCGAGCTTAAAATAGATTTAAAAAAAGGTATACGCAATTCATGGTAAAGTGGACACTTTTGAAAGCCCTCTCATTTGGAACAATAGTGAAAAAAATAATTTCATTTTATCTTTAGACGTTAACTTCGGAGTGCAGAGGAATGTGTCCACTACTTACATGAAAACATTTATTTAAAAAGGTGAATAAAGAATTNCGTTAACTTCGGAGTGCAGAGGAATGTGTCCACTACTTACATGAAAACATTTATTTAAAAAGGTGAATAAAGAATAAAAAAAATGGCTGAAAGGAAAAAGTAACTGGGGCCTCAAAAGTGCTCACTTTACCGTGAACAGCCTATGCCACTGTTTCCAAAAGTCTCAATGCATGTTGCAGACATGAATGCAATGTTGGCTTACTATCTCAGTGTCAGTCGAAACAGGCGAACCACTTAACAAATCAGCTTGGCCAATCAAACTTAATGTTGGAATAACTTTTTTGAAATTGTGCACGGAATAAGATTTTCTAAAAAATTATTCTTCTTTACGTACTAACATAAGGCTAACAATAGTTTTAAAAGCAACGTATAATTTTTTATATTTGTACAAAAAAAAGGTGAATTTATTGAAATTTTGTATAAATAAAAAAAAAATTCTCCATTGCCATACCATTTTCCAGACTACTATTGAATACGACGAAAAAGGATGAAATTAGCTTGGATTGTAAAAAACGTTTAACCTCTTGAACGTCCTTACGTTCTGCTACTGTATTAGCTCTCGCATGACCGAACGGCACGTAAGAAGCTGCACCACCCGACAGAGCGATATGTCCACAGTGATTCGCCAGGCTTGCGGCGAGAGATGTATTCACAAACGTCACACGCTCTCGCGCAAATCGTGCGAACGTGCTCGGCTCTCCGCAATCCGCGACATCGTGCGTCGTGAACGTCGACGTTCCGGAATGCACTGCCGTCGTCGTCTTGTTCAGACGAACATTGTTACTACGGCCGTTGCAGTTGTCACCTCATTATGGGATCTTCTAGTCAAAAAAGTCAATGTAAAATCAGTATTTACGTATATCTGCATTTTATTGCAAGGGTACTGTAAACAGGGGCTGCTTTGCACCTGCAGGGGTAACTTTGCACTACTCAAAATTTTCCTTTGGTGCAACTTGGCAACGAAACAAAAGACTATAGCTAGATATTTTAAATTTTGAATGTTACCTACTCTGGTAATGTTCGCTACCCTTTCACCAAAATGGCACCTAAACAAATATTTTGGGTGGTGCAAAGTTACCCCTGCAGGTGCAAAGTAGCCCCGGTTTACAGTATGACTTCTGTGCAGGTGGGTGGCAAGTGGCAAGGAAAAATATGCCTGCCTATCATCACACGTAATNGTGCGCCGGCCTTTACAAAGTTCCTATGTTCGTGCTTGCGTAACTATCTCGTAGTGTGGCGGGTCATGCTCTACGCTCTGTGCATACGTAATGAGGCAACATTTGCGGACCGCCCATACACTAAAGATGAGGTAGACCGACTTCCGTATTCTTCTCATGAACCCAACACTAACCTACCCCAACAACACAACTGTCAAAGCCACGCGGTTCAGACTGATTAACGTGTTTATTTACATCTTAATTTTCAAAAAACATGACCTTTAAATATGAACAAAATATTTTTTACCTATTTAAATCCAATCTAACTGCATTAAAATAGGTACGTGGAAGTATACAAACATCTAAAAGCACTTGTTTACTAAACAGTGTTCTAACCTCAAATGCGATCCACGTTGTTTCCGATAGTGCTATTGGCAGGTGAGCAGTGCAATGTTGTTGAACGGAGTGTGTCTACTGCGCAGCTCGGGCGCGCACTCTACGTGTGTGCCGGCATAGCAGTGGTGTATGTAGGTGAAGCCCCTGGAAGGAGACTCAGTGTGTGCGGCTGGCTTGTCGTCTGTAGGGTTGTTGTTCTGTGTCAGGGCCGCCCACTGCGCCGCCTGTCACGGCTCGCCTTCCGTAACGGGAGTTAAGTAGCGAGACTCTCCCCACCCCCCTCCACCACCTCATTTCCACTGCTGGCTGCGCACACTAACTATAGTCCATTCACGGCTACTTCCAACTTCCCTGAAGACCTGCTAAAGTTATACTTCCAGAATATCCCTCCACCTCGTGCAAACAAAGCATGGAAGTATGGAAAATTACACCAAAGGGACAACGCACGGCATTCGTGCGCACTCAATGTGACAATATTTTGCGAAATAACTATTCCTTACTAGGCATTACCAACATAACTTCTTTCTCCCTGTTTTAGTAATATTAATTATAAATTGAAAAATATAATTTATAGGTAAAATATAAGTAAAAGTTCAATTCACCCAAAAATATAACATTTAAACGTTAATAGAATTATAAAACGCTTGTGGTACATGGCATATTTAGGAAAATAACCAAACAAGCCATACATGAGGTAATTTTTCGAAGGTTTGTTTGAAAAAGCGTGAAGAAACCATGAATAGACTGTACACGTGAACTCCGCACATGGACCTAACACCGGCTCGTCCACCGTCAGTCAGTCCCGCCTAACTTCCTACGTTGAATTACACTACTTGTGTGCAATTTATACTGATGAGTGCATTTTGCTATGGGATGAATAACTCTGTGGATTTTGTGTAGAATATCCACCTCCGACTGAAATCACAAAAATAACTATTGTGCTAGCGAAATGTACTCATGGTACTTTTTAATATCAATTCAATTGGTCAATCTCTCTATCCTTGCATTCCCAGAACGTTTTATTCGAAGAAGTTGTCGCTCATAAATCTTGCAACGTTGGCAACAAGCTCAAAATTCTTTGACAGACAAAGCAAAACTCTGAGAAAATTGGCATTGGCAGCAGAAATTTATTCAAATATTTGTAGGAAAATTTTATGGTAGGCCTACGTAATTTTGCATAATAATATGCAGTGTTGCATTGAGTAGTATGTTGAATGTGTGCATTTTGGAGCGGTTGATGTGGCGACCACGTCGCCAGTACAACTGTCAAAGACACATGGTCAACACTGATAAACACGTATGTTTACATTTTAAATTTCAACAGAGCCCTCTCGTTAACTCGAATGTATTACAGCTGCATTAAAACGTGGGTCAGCAGAAGTTTACAAACACTTAAAAAGTACTTGATTACATAACTAGTTTTTTAACCTTAAATGCTATCCAAGTGGTTTTTGTAATGCTATTAACGGAGAAGAGCAGTCCAATGATAGAGCACGGAGAGCGGCTAATGCGCAGTTTGCACGCGCACTCTGCCGCACTATTACATCTACACGGCTCACGACTCGCCTCCTACGGACATCCGGGTTCTATCCGCAGTGGGGTCCTCCCTGATGTTCGCATTGTGAAACATGGCGGACTTTGCCGTCACGCGGTCGACTTACTGCACCTTGCACTACCTTGTCAATAGAGGCTCGCGTCCGACATCGCATGTCGTCCATCATGGCGACTTAACGTGCTGGCAGTGACAAACGAGAATAGACTGTTTGCGGTAAACTGGGTACTTTTGAAAGCCCTGCTTAGGATCTACTTCTTTGATTGCATTGCATCATTCCACCATTTGCAATTTTTACATTGTCACTTTATTTATAGATCGGTCACGTGAAATTGTAAAATTATTATAAATTTTAATGTTTTACAATTTTGCTAGTTCTNTGCGGTAAACTGGGTACTTTTGAAAGCCCTGCTTAGGATCTACTTCTTTGATTGCATTGCATCATTCCACCATTTGTAATTTTTACATTGTCACTTTATTTATAGATCGGTCACGTGAAATTGTAAAATTATTATAAATTTTAATGTTTTACAATTTTTCTAGTTTTTTTAAAAGCATTAAAAGAAAATAGAAAGAAAATTAAATAATTTCAGTAACAACACATTTTTACTTAACACTTATTATTGAACGTTAAGAAATGGAACTACTTTCCCTCCGTCGATACCAACTTTACTGGACAAGCCTGACATTGTGCCTGGTAAAATATATGCCGGTAGGAACAAAGACATTTCTCAAAGGTTTATTTCAAAAGTGCTCACGTTGCAGTGAAGAGGTTTTATCGCGCCCACCCAGCGGAACGTTGAACCAACAAACATTCAGCACACCTTTCGCTTAATTACCGCGTGGCCGAGTCGGACATATCCTACGCTTAGAGTACAACTTCGGACTGGACTGGACTTGGACGAGAGTTAAAACGTAGCGAACTCGGACAGAAAGTCGTGTGAGAGGTAAAGTTTTCAATCTTGATTGACATGTAAACAGGAGCGAAGACGAAGTGAACACGGACTGAAAACTGTGCTGTGACGTCTTTCGGCAATTGCGTGAACTAGAGAAAAAACGATACTCGGAAAATAAATAGACTTTAGTCCCCGAGTTTTTTTGAAGCCAGCATTTCTTATTTCTACGCTTACCAAATCAAAGTTATCTCCATTCCTATACATTTTACCATAATAAACATTTAATATTTGTTTATCTAACATTACGCTAAAAAGACNCGGACTGAAAACTGTGCTGTGACGTCTTTCGGCAATTGCGTGAACTAGAGAAAAAACGATACTCGGAAAATAAATATACTTTAGTTCCCGAGTTTTTTTTGAAGCCAGCATTTCTTATTTCTACGCTTAACAAATCAAAGTTATCTCCATTCCTATACATTTTACCATAATAAACTTTTAATATTTGTTTCTCTAACATTACGCTAAAAAGGCTATACGTCCATTTCGGAGCAAACATTTTTAATTTCCTTTTTTGTGGACATTATTGCCCTTCTAGTTTAGAATTCGCTTAAAGCACATTTAAAAACTCCGTACGTGCAAACAATGCACTTCCAAAATGGCGGCATTTGTTTTGCTCTCACTCCCAGTTCACTCCTATCGGCTGCGTTTAGAGTAAACTTTCGATACGGGTTCTACAGTCCAGTCCACCTTGCCAACTGGAGTGGTTCAACTCCAATCTTAGTTCAGTCAGTCCGGGAGTGTTTACGGTGGAGCCTGAAGTTTCAGTAGTGATTCTTCAGTCCACTCCAAGTCCAACTCTGCACGTACCGACAATGTGTGACTGAGGCGACCGCCCGAGTGTCTGCAGCCAGAGTAGTAGAGGCGGGTACCGCGTCACAGCGCCAAACCACGGCCGTCTTTCAATTACCTACTTTAGGACTCAAATTAATTATTTTTGTAGTTTTTCATTTTTCGTTTTGTTTGCTGTATCCTCCATGGTTTATTTGAGAACACCCAGTTTCTTAGATATAACAAATGTTGTGCAACAAGTAGCTGCACTGACTGCGTGCTGAAAACGTTTTTCTTAGGACAGTAGTACCAACAGGTTTTCTAAACATCCAAAGTTCATCACCTAATTCCATTTTAACCTTCTTACGAGAATACAAAACAGGAGCCTGACCCAAAAAACAATAGCAGTTTGATTAATAAAACTTTCGTTAACAGCAAATGTCTTCCAGCATATAATGCCTCTTACATAAATTTGGCTGANTGAAGTTTCAGTAGTGATTCTTCAGTCCACTCCAAGTCCAACTCTGCACGTACCGACAATGTGTGACTGAGGCGACCGCCCGAGTGTCTGCAGCCAGAGTAGTAGAGGCGGGTACCGCGTCACAGCGCCAAACCACGGCCGTCTTTCCATTACCTACTTTACGACTCAAATTAACTATTTTTGTAGTTTTTCATTTTTCGTTTTGTTTGCTGTATCCTCCACGGTTTATTTGAGAACACCCAGTTTCTTAGATATAACAAACGTTGTGCAACAAGTAGCTGCACTGACTGCGTGCTCAAAACGTTTTTCTTAGGACAGTAGTACCAACAGGTTTTCTAAACATCCAAAGTTCATCACCCAATTCCATTTTAACCTTCTTACGAGAATACAAAACAGGAGCCTGACCCAAAAAACAATAGCAGTTTGATTAATAAAACTTTCGTTAACAGCAAATGTCTTCCAGCATATAATGCCTCTTACACCAATTTGGCTGAAATAGTTATCACCAGCAACTGGACTGTTGTGAGCATGACGATAGAAGCCAATCTCCAATATTCCAGATTCAGAATGAGCAGTAATATCCTGTAGAGTAAATCTGTAGACGAAGTTCACTAGAACGTAACTCTCTTGAGATTGTGTAAGTTGCTTGACAAATACATTGTCGTCTTTAGCAACATCAGTATTGAAGCTTCCAATGTTACGGAAAACCGGCCTTGAACAAAATCTCTTACCTCACGAACAATAAATAATAGGTGTAGATTGTTCATAACGTACCGGACATAAAGTGCTTATACGCAAGTAATGTAAAAGTAGCTATCCTATGATTGGCTTAAGAACCAATGGGTGACGGTTTTACCTAGTCCTANTATACGCAAGTAATGTAAAAGTAGCTATCCTATGATTGGCTTAAGAACCAATGGGTGACGGTTTTACCTAGTCCTACTGTATTACCGACGGGTGACGTCAGGGGCTACGTCGGAGAGAAGTGGGAGGGGCAGGCACACTTAAAACTTCTTGTCACCATACCCATGTTCATTTCAGTTCGGCCTCAATAACTTTGTCTCTATCTCACTCTTGCGCTGTAAGTTTATGCATGCGGCTATACACGAATTTATGCCAATGTTTTAAACATTTAACGTAACTAATGTTTCATAATTTTAAATAAAATAGTATTTCGTATTGCAATATTGCGGTTTTTGGTTTGGTAAATTCCTGCTGTAGTAACATATCTTCCAATTAAATAGGTACGGTGATTACTATAAGTTATTAATAATCATAAGATAATGGTGTTGACGAGTGTGTATATGAGCCCAGGCGGACGACGCCCCTCTCTCAGCGCCTGCCAGCTCTCGACGTCATGCGCAGACATTTAGGAGCCTCCCCAGTTGTCACACGGTTCTCCTTGTTACAGGTTGTATATATTACAATTGTTATAAAACTACAGAATATTTCAATGTGAATATTGTTTTTACAGGACAAAAATAAAAGTCGATATTTTGTTGATCATTCGCAAATTTGGTTATTGAAATGGTAATTAGTTGGAAATGGTCGAAGTCAGCGAAAATCGTTGTAAATAGTCTTCAGTTTATAAGATATTTACTCTTCTGTAAAACGACTTTTAAAACTATAGCGACAATGCAGTATCTTGATAGAGCAGGTTGCTGTATTAAATCCCTGTTGCTACCGCTGAAGATTCCGAGGAAAACGAACACACGCTAAGATTGTTTATGTTTTGCTTTCGTTCCCCACCCCCCTCCACCCCCAATACCCGTCGTAATACTTTCTTATGGCCGCTGATGCGTTTAATATTGTTTATTACCTATCCGCGGCATCTTCAAAAAAATTTTCAATTAAACCTTTGGAAAATCACAATGTGCAAGACTTGTTTGGTTTAATTCTTAAATATGTCACGTTTTACAAGTGATGTATACATGTTTTAAAATAAAAGTAACAGATTTTTACGTAAATAGAACTATTATTTTATATATAAATTATAATATTTTATTTATAATTAATATGAATGAAAACAGGGAGAAGAAAGCTGTGTTGGTTACTTATAGTAACGAATAATTCTTATGCAAAATAATATTACATTGAGTGCGCACGAATCCGGCGGGTTGTCGCTTTGGTGAAATTTTCTATAATTGGTTAAGCTTTGCTGGCATAAGACGGAGGAATATTCTCGAAATAGAACTTTAGCAGGACTTTAGAAAAGTAGGAAGTAACCGTGGAAGTAACGAGGGATTCCCCTTGAAAAAAGTACAAATGAAACAACATCTCGTACAGCATATGTNGGAAGTAACCGTGGAAGTAACGAGGGATTCCCCTTGAAAAAAGTACAAATGAAACAACATCTCGTACAGCATATGTGGAAGACAACAAAGCCGAGTACACTCAGACGAAGTGGCGTGTCGGTCACCTTGATATTCTCTGGTCTGCCGCGCAATGGCACGGAGAGGATCCTCGTGTCTGTTTGACTACTGCGAGCTGTGCAAGGTTCCGTATTGGCTGGCGAGTATATCACCACGCGCTGATTGGCTAAGTACTCCACATGGGCGTCGGCAGGAGGGGAAGGGGGAGGGCCACACTTGCCCTCCCCTGGAAACTAAGTTTTTTCTATGAAATGTGAAATAACAGTTTTATAACAAATAAATTGCTTGTTAGCTACGTTACTTCAAAATGCAAGTCCCTGCTGGGAAGAATAATCGAGTTCTTCCTGGTTTTCCATAAAGTTTAATATTTGTTACTGCATTTGTATTTAATATTATATTATACAATGTTAACTATAAACAAATGTATTCACATTAGAAGTCGTGGATGTTTCTTGCATGCATTTAGGGTAAAACCTAGTTGTAAATCTTACACTCCACTGCAGTAATTTTTTTCTAATTCCTATGCCTCCCCTTGGAAAAGATGTTGGTGACACCCGCCTTCACTCATGTCATGTCATCTTACATCAAAGTCACAGAAATCTATCTTCGCTAGCTAACAACTGACCGTACTTTCCCCTCGCTATTCGAATCAAAGGAATATACATTCATCCTCCGCGACTGTCGCGCAGCTATTCCCAGCGCCCTCTCTGCTTTGCTGTGCCATTCCATCGAGACCCTTCTCCTTGCGGGGTGTGACCGTGGCTCCAGACAACCCTGCTACAGCCGCCATGCAGCGCCCTTTCTAACATAATAACCCAGACCTAAGGAGTGTAGGGCTTGCCCTGAGGAGCAGCCCCTTCTCCAGCCGTCCTAGCTACTAGCGTGCACGCCGGAGGGCACAGAACTGCGAAGCTCCTCATGCTGACGTAGCGGGATTTGGGGCTCGCCAATGGCGAAGGGCCTTGCAACATGTTGCTTGCCAGTGTGGTGCAACTCTGCTGGCGGCAGTTCCGCCTCTGTATGGTTGTGTGGTGTGTGGCTCCCCGGGGTAAAAGCCCCAGCTGACGTCAGCTCGCACGGAGCCTGATCCCACTCCACCTGGCAGTAGCGGAGGCAGGGCAGACACATGCCACCTGACTCGCCGACAAAGGGGAACGACCTTGAACACGCCGCCTACTTCCTACGCGCAGCAAGCAGCGTGCCGCGCTTTCATTCTCCGTTCATTCACCGTTATATCTGAAGCCCTGCTGAATTTCTACTTTCAGGAAATTTCTCAGTCTCACACAAACAAAGCTTAACCATGTCTAGGAAATTACACCAAAGGGGTTGGTACGCATTTAATGTAATATTATTTTGCATTAGAACTATTTCTTACTCTTAGGCGTTACAAACCCGCCTATTTTCTCTCCGTTTTATTAATGTTAATTATAAATTAAATATTACAACTTATACATAAAATGTAAATAAAAGTTCCAATTGGCAACAAATATGGTTCTATGTTAGCACAAGAACAAAACGCTTGTAATGCATGACATACTTGGGAAGCAACAAAACACTTCATACATGAAATGGTATAATTCAAAACAAGTGAAGAAACGCGAATAGACTATACTCGCTGCTCTACGATNAACACTTCATACATGAAATGGTATAATTCAAAACAAGTGAAGAAACGCGAATAGACTATACTCGCTGCTCTACGATTTATTGACACAACAATGGTTACTTCTCCTAATGCTCTCTAAAGTGTTTTCACGTACAAACAATGTCACATGTACCATACCAACGTACCTATAGAGGCGTCTTGAGAAAACTGGATTACTCTTTTACTCTAAAGCCTAAACATTACTTTCAATACATTGTTGAAGATAGACACACTGGCATCGCAACTTTCTATAGAAGCGGTTCTTGGAGCCTGATACATGGTAAATTTCGTGTACCCTATACGGGTTAAAAACATCGCTTGCAGTTTAGCAAGTTTAGTAGTAATTTAACAGTGTGTTAAAACAGGTAGTCTCGTCATGATTTGCAGGGAAACTCCTGCACGCAAAGATACAGCAGATGTGCGGGTGTAAAAAAATATCGGCATTAATTCGCATTAAGATAACGGGGTAGCCGGTAAAATCGCATGATTCCACATAGTGCGACGACAGAACCGGTTCAGTATCATGCTCTCACTGACAATCAGCCAATTAACAGATGCGCACGAACTGTTGACGCGTACAGGCGCGGGTGCAACTAGGGTATCGGTGTAAGATAACGTGGAAAAGGGGGGGGGGGGACTTGGGTCCGCCCCTCCCCAGCGACTATGAAGAACAAACGTGTGGTTATTTGAAAGACATCACAAGTATCGCGGCGTGTTAAGCAGAATGTCGCCAATGACCTTGTAAGAAGTGGAACTGCGAGAGAGATGGAGGATTGTTTAGGTCTCCTTACCGACATCAAACGGGAGCTTGTGAAAAGGACGCGATAAGTGCGAGGCTTGCACGTTAACTAACCGATTGCAAACATGCAGTGCCAACCTGCTTCAAACAGTGCAGAGCCGCCTCATTGTAATGACTATAGCCACTCCGCTCCACAGNAAACATGCAGTGCCAACCTGCTTCAAACAGTGCAGAGCCGCCTCATTGTAATGACTATAGCCACTCCGCTCCACAGTTCAGTTGTTGAAAACTTAACACGACTGGATGTGATCGTCTGAACGGCCTTGCTTGGATTTACATCCATGAAAAACACACCAATTTTACCAGAAGGAGTGAATATATTTGTTGGAAAACATTGTCGTCGACATATCGACTGTGATAAAAAAAAACCCCTTCTAATATAGACGCAAGGGGGTTCCGGGTTCACATTAAAAAAACTAAAATAATACAGTAGATTATCAGCTAAACAAGAAATTAGGTAAATAAGTGTAATAAAACTGTAAAAATAAGTAAAATAAATATTCAGCTACCCGCATTTACTGTTGTTATTCAGCTGACAATGTTTGTAAAGGCGCTATTTCCTCAATCAAGGAACCCTCCATCCCAAATAAATATCTGCCTACGCCACTGCTTCCGTGTGGTAAGGTTTTTGAGAATAAGCACTGAAAGTTACTGCCTTTTTTTTCTGTTGCATAGTAAATTGCCCTTCAAAAAATATTCTTGCTGCTACACTGAGTGTGTCCATGCATTTCACGGATGGAAAAAAAACGTGAAACAGCGCAGAGAATTCGGAGCCGGTTAGGAAGAAAGTCCTCACTTGAAAGTTGTGATTAATACAGAAATAACTAAGAGGCGTAGTTTTTCGAAAATATGCTTACGAAAGTTTCTTATATGATCATAACACCTCTACACAATCTACAATATTTATTGCAGCATATCATCCTAGTAGACAAGTAACAATTACTTTAAAAGTGTGTAACCTCGCCCATTACATCTCGGCATTGGACAGCATTAACACGTGGAAGTAGGAGAGACTACTGCTGTTTCACGCCGGGCAGCGGTCTGCTCTCTCAGCACCGAGTCACACACGTGGTTCGGAACCTGTCACAACAACGCTCTGAGCGTACCTGTTGTAAACATTCGCTATGCAGTTTCACCCAGCAGCCAGAATCATTACCGCATAGCTTCGTCACCGACGTGGATAATACAAATACAAGTAAGCCACATCTTCAGCTACACCAGTCGTGCGTGAACTTCCAAGCAATGGATGGATTGTATCGCTATCAAAGAACGGTAACGCGTAGGAGAGTTATGTATAAAGAAATACTAATATATCGCTGATGAGCATGAGAAGGTACTGAAAAAATTTAAACGGTAAACCAGAAATTTCGTTTCTTAATGCCGCCATGTCTGTACACAGNACGCCTATCTTGTCTGGACACTGTCATTCAGAAAATCTTGCCTCACACTGGCTATCATGTCAGGTCAGTCTTCTATGGTACACTTACACAACTTAAAACTAACTTATTACACTCTTAAAATTGAACTGCAACACAAACAGAACATACCACGCCAGCACAAGATCACAACTCCCATTGTCTGCAAACAGTCGTCAGCTTACACATAAAATACACTCACTATATAAAGCATTCACAGAAGCCATTAAGAAACACTACTGACAACAAATTCGGCTATGATCAGTCTGGGCTTATCAGGAGGCATTTCAACACCAGTTCACGATAATACACACCCCTCGCATGAAATGTATACATTCTAATATTGTCCTCAGTCGTTTCATGTAGTTAGCACTCAACACTAACAGTGGATTTCACTTTACGTTTGCTGGCGTCGTTCTCATTGACATACATTTTACTGGTAGCCCTACTTGCAGGTAACAAATAAGTTTGTGCGGACTATTTTTGACGATGAAAATCTATAGAATGTATATAAATAATATAATTATTAGGATAGCGGTAAAATAATGTGAAATTTACAATATACGTAATTCTTAATATGGTCGCACGGAGAGGCCATGTCTCAATTTGAACATTCTTGTCCATGCTCTCGCAGTATACGCTCCAGACAATATACATCGATTCCAGGGGCGAAACAGAACCGAGGCTGTGTTCGAGTTGGCACATTCTGTAAGCAAAGTGGTTACGTGACCCGCCTTGTGCGAACGCGTGATGGCGTATCTCCAAATTTGGTGTTCCGTATCAAATATAACGCTCAGTTAACACCCAGTTTATCACCATATCGGTTTCAGCTTCAACTTTAGTACGTGAATGCTTACTTGATACACTTATTTTGATGTATAAACACAGTCTTAATAGATCATAGCAACGGTTTTAAATACAAAGAAATTATGGAGATTTGTTTACACTATTTGAGATATATATATATATACACACATAATATCAGCGCGCTAAACGTTTTGTAAATAACGTATGGAGCATTTTATGATTAATGCATACACGGACCTGCGCATGTTTTCGAGCACTGCAGTTCCTCAAACTTCATTACTTTAGCCAACTTATAGGCATGTGTTGTTTTGAGCGCTAAACCAGTGACATTTAACTGTATCCGAACTAAATCATTTAGCCTAACAAAAAAATGACAAAGCAACGAAGTAATCCACTTAAGACACGGCTTCAATGCTAACGAGCAAGTATACACACTTTACAGCACGAGGCTTTGTGCGCGCACATGTCCAGAGGATACATTATGCTAATTAGTGCATCTGATGCAGACACTAACGATGAGGTAGACCAATCAATTATAGTCTTCTGCGCATCTACTCAACATAGACCTACCCCAAACCCACACAACTGTCAAATTAATATGGTTAACTGTGATAAAAACGTATTTATTTAAATCTTAATTCTCATAAGATAATCTCTTTTGTATGGTAAAATACTTTTGTAACCTAACGTTCTACCAAAGCGTTTTTTTTTTTTTGAAAAAAACATTCGGATAATTTATAGCACAGAACAACATAGTATAGTTTTAGAATGACAAACTTAACTATTTTAATAAACTAACGTACACAATCGGAAAATAATTGAAGTACAGTATTTAACGTTAAATATGTAACATTTTAACCAACAAATCTCGACACTTATTAAAATAATTATCTGATCTGCATACAACTCGGCACCTAGCAGCGAACCATTACCATCAACCGCTATGCAAAAACTAAACAGCAGAAGAGTTGCCGAGTAAAATGTAGTGCAATCTGATGTGACTTCTCACAGCTCTGCGGGCGTCGCAATTGTGAAAGATGTGAAGTATTTAGTATTGTGTACTTGTATATTCTTTAGATACGTTATCGCGCTGCAGGTATTAGCGCCCGGGCACACAAACCTCTCACAAACACGACACTTAATTTGTACACGAGTTGAACACCGTGAAAATCAATACAAGCTTCAGTCGCGCATTGCAAAAAGCACTTCCATATACACGGTGTCAAGCAACAAGGAGAGCTCAATCTTTGCTTGTTGATACTGCAGTGCGTTACGTCACATCACTCCTGTTTAAATGGCCTGTTACCGTTTAGCCGAAACGAGACTTCACATCGCACATTTAATGGATATCAACATTTTTTTTCGAATCAAATCTCTGTGTTGATGTGTGTAGATGTTTAATCAGTCAGAAGCCCCGAATGGTCTACAACTGTGAGTGTATTGACCTGACTTTATTACTGGGGCATAAGTTTTCGTTTGTTTATTTATGCAGCATTGTAACCACGAAAGGTTTTTAATGTTTGTAGGTGACGTTAGCAGCAAAAATAAAAACAAAACTAACTTCGCATTTTAAAAACGTCTCAGCTTGAACTAAAATGATATTTTTTTTAATAAAAAGAAACGCAAATCACCTACGCCAATCTTTAATTTCTCCGGCACTAAATATAGCGACATACACACTTAATATAGCAAACCAAACAAACGAATATTGTGAGCGTTAACCTCAACTGTAGAAATACCACTGTGCTTGTTCTGTGTAGGCTACGTGCATATCGTTATACGACTGTGAAAGCGTCAGTTGTATGTAATCCACGCCTTACGGACCACGTGCATAGATTAGACTAGTGCAATCAGAATTATACTACATCTTAAGTAAATACTATTTCAACTACTTTTTAAGTATGCTATACACAGACTCAACGTTCAGCTGTTGGATACAACATTGTGCGTGAAGTTAGTATTTTAGTCAGGAGGAATAAGATTTCTTCTGTGTAAGCAAATGTACTGACCAATTCAAGCTATAAAAACAAGTAGCTTCCAGAAACACGTGTACTTCCTTCCTTAAATAACGTTCAAGAATGGTAAAATTGGGACTTGGCCTTCCTCTGCGATATTAACATTTATTTAAAATTGCTTAGATTAAATTGATGCATCACAAGACACTCCCGAATAACTTCCGTAAATCGGCTGTCGTCACAAAACTAAACTGTAACAGTCGGATTAATAATGTCAGACTCTCTCTCTATAGGCTATTAGCGTGCAAATGCAAGATTTAACAAGTTTATTTTCGAAATAGTGAACACGTGCCTGTACGGATATACCAAAAATTCACAGCTAACTGGATAATATATCAACTATTTTTACTATACATATTAGTGTTGGATGTTCAGTAAATTGCATTTAAGAATGACTACCGGTATTTGCATTTAGAGCAGCATCGTGCAAACGAACTGTCTGAACCTAGGATACTTCCGTCATACAGCTTCACAAGCATTTCACAAGTACGCACTTACACTTCGATCTGATAAAAAGGCCCACTGTGTTAACGTTTGGTGATACAGTCCATGACTAGTTTTATGCACTGTCAAATTTGTGCTTAAATGCTGTAACGCATCACCTTTGTACTAAAGACCATAACCAGATACTGGACTGGACTAGAAAACCTTCTATTACGTATAGGATGTTCGCGGTAAAGTGAGCACTTTTGACAGCCCTGCTTAAAAACTACTTATCACCTCATTGTGTATATTTCCGCCACATGTTTACAACTTACATTGGCTCGGACCTCGTCACTTTATTCAAGCACCAGTTAAGTGAAACTGTTAAATCGATAGGAACCTAAGACCGTGTCCGAATTAACACTTTTAGTTT
Source organism: Clitarchus hookeri (assembly GCA_002778355.1). Lineage (NCBI taxonomy): Eukaryota > Metazoa > Arthropoda > Insecta > Phasmatodea > Phasmatidae > Clitarchus > Clitarchus hookeri. The sequence continues at coordinate 17,678 of NQII01007695.1, forward strand.
ACTGAAATGTCACGTCACCCAAATTAGTCTACGAAAATGATGACGTATTTGCAATTTTAGTAAGTATTTTGTTTTAAGTATGTAACGAAAGTTACTAAAATACTAAATTGAACGTTTCTTAATAACAAAATACCTACTAATATATTAAATGGTCAATTCGAAGATGGTGTAAATTTGTTACTAATAAGCCATTTCATGCTCTAATACGTATAATAAAAAATACCAACTTTATTTTCCATAATTTTTGACATTCCATTCAAATACGTAAAGACTTAGGTCTTACTTAAATTGCTACCAACTAACTGGGCTCCTGCATGTCAGCGTGTGTTTAGATATATATACGCAGTTAACGGCCAGTGATTTTGTTTTTAAAGGTTGAATACAGAAGTTCTCACTTTACTGCGAACATGTTCTACACCTCCACATATGCCATGCCATTGCTGTCTCGGACAGTTCTGTAACAAGTTATCAACATTACAGTGACTCAGACAAGACGGGCAAACGACAACCAACACAATGACACAAGAGTCAACAAATGAGTAACTTCATACATATATACAGCGATACTTAAACGCTATTCCACTTATCTAACCTGCTGCGGCCAAGTTGCCCAATTGCTGCAACCAGTGAAATGTCTATAAACGCGATGCAAACGGTGATCTTCCTCGCAGCAACACAGGTCACCAGTTCGAGTCCGAACTCGGCCACGTATGTTTGGACATGTCAATGTCTGCGCCAACACACTTATTGCAGGGGGGTAATTTAATATTGATGGGGGAATAAAAAAGCAGTAAGTTTTTCTTTCGTAAACCCAGTCTTGCTTTCTCGTAGCCTTGTTAAACTAGTGGATGTTTAAGAAGAAAATAATTTACAGATAGCACGGGAAATCAATTGTTTGAAATAAACGTGGGTAAAATTTATCTATTATGTAGAGCCATGGAAACAGAGACCTGGAAGTTATAAAAATGCTAATATAAAAGTTCGCCACGACTTTGCACGCCACATGCATGATCATGATATTCTTTCGAAATGTCTTGCTACACTCAAGTGGTGACCTACGAAGGAAGAATGTAAGATATAGAGAAACGTTGGTGACGAATGTTGGCTCATGAAATCGTGTTCTGTTATAAATTATTAAAAAATTCCGGACATTCAGCGATTTAATTTGGCAACAACCCAGACTAAATTCCCACGACATTTTTTTCCAGTTGGAATAGAGTTTGTAAGACACGGCCGGAACGAGCTCGAGCCAATAACCAACCTGCAAGGACAGAAGGACCAGAATCCCGTGCTACCTGGCGTGGGCCACGACTGCAGCCTCAGCCAATGAACATCAGTGGCGTAACTACAGGGGATGATCAATAACCCCCAGAGGCCAGTCAGCGGGTATATTCAACGCCACTCACTGGTGAGTGTGCAAGTATTTACCTCAATAGGTTATACTTATTCCATCAGAAAGAGGCTTCAAATCGATTCTTTAGAAATGATCCCAGGAGAGAACCCCGGTGCGCCTGGGAGGTAGTCTACCCCCGAGATGA
>NQII01007695.1:24126-54229 GCA_002778355.1 Clitarchus hookeri
AATATGTTATGCCACAATTCACTTAGATGTTGATCGCGCCAAAATGTTCTTTATAAGAAAAGCAAAATTATCCGAAAAATAAAGAAGAAGGGGCACATAAAGACACGTCATCCCGACCTTCTAAAGCCGTTTTTAAATTTGATTTTTTTGTAATTTAGAATATTGGTAATTTAGGGCGTTATGGTATCCGAACTACTCTGAGCAGTGCACTAAGTGTTTAGTTTGAGAATCGCAATATTGAATTATTCAATTTATATTTGTTACCTAGGCAATAAAAAGAAAAATAATTGCAAGTAAGTTCACTCGTTAAGCCGGCCTCCCGTGGCGCAGTTGCATGGTGCGCCGCCGGTCTACGATGCGGGAGGCTCTGGGTTCGAATCCTAGGTAAGGCATTGATGTTAGTTTAAGTTAGGTCATATGTTAGTTTGTAAGCCGTCCGCTGATAAGTCTTCAGGCATAACACTGGGGCACGTTAATAAGTAATTTCCAATCCAATACAATTTAATTCGTTTAAACTATACAATCGTTTCATTTACTCGCTACGTTGGGCAAAATTTCACTTTAAAAAATAATTGGTCGAAGTTGATAGTTACGCGCGGCCAGTATCGGCGTGGTGGGGATGACTCACTACGACCCGCCTTTCCCCCAGGTGGACCTAGCCGCCTCTACGTCGCCAGGTCGTCGGGAGGAATGACTGGCCGCTGACTTGGACTGGCGTCACCACCCCACCCTGCTGGAGGAGTCGACGACTTGATAACACCTCCACGAACCTTCCGTCTACCACCTCCCTCCACGCGTCCTGAGGTGTGAAGAAGGTTCTGAGTCAGGGCACCTACAATATAAATACAGCAGCAGCTGGAGGGTCGGCCGCCTGTGGAAGCCACCTGGCTTGAGTGCGGCAGGTGTCTAGTGAATATCCGGGCATCGAGAAACTTCGGAGAAGAGGACCGGCTGCCAACGAATGTGTGAGAGACGAGTGAGTGTCCGGCGGCGGCGAACGAGAGTGCGTGAGTGCTGCAGACGAGTGGTATCTGACGAGTGGAGAGGCTATAGGTCACTCACTCACCGTTACTTCACACTTTCTGAAGCCCGTCTTACGTTCTACTTCCAGGCCACTCCTCCGCCTCGTGCAAACAAAGCCTAACCAAGTCTAGGAAACTATACAAATCAACGCACCGCACTCATTCTAATAATATTCTGCACAAGAACTTTTTCTTACTAGTCATTACCAACGCACATATTTCCTCACTATTTTTATTCACATTCATTCTAAATGAAATGTTATTATTTACAAGGTATAGGTAAAAGTTCAATTTATCCAAAAATAATATACTTTTAAGTTAACAGAAGTTTAAAACGTTTGTGATACATGGAGTATTTAGGAGACAAGCAAGCACGTGGTGCATGGGGTGATTTTTCAAAGATTTGATTCAAAAAGTGTGATGAAACCGCGAATAGACTATACCGTGTATGGGGGCGCTCAGAATGCTCCAGAAGATTCCGAACAGGCGAGACTGGCGACATGTGTACTGAAACAAGGCGAATCTGAATGGACGAGCGACACAGACGTGATTTTAAATGCCGGAACTGTCAGATATTAAATATAGAAATTCTGACAGTAATGCAGTAGGTTTTAATATTTTATTAAACTGTTTATAGAGACTGACTTAAACTATTTGAATGTATAAATTTATTTTAAGTGATGGACTAGGCCTATCATATAAATATAAGATGTAAATAGCAAGTGATAGCGCTTAACCCTTTCAGACCCAATTAAACTCAGGTTTTCAGTTGTCGCAAACCAGAAATTTTATGATGCATGCTGTACTTAAGTGGACAAAACACTTGTTTCGCTGTCACAACCAATGAGCTGTAGGCTATAAGTTCAACTACAGTTATACNTACTTAAGTGGACAAAACACTTGTTTCGCTGTCACAACCAATGAGCTGTAGGCTATAAGTTCAACTACAGTTATACGAACGAATTACGACCTGGACCAGTAAGAGGGTTCGCGAATCATTTACTCACAGGTAAGATCATTGTTCATAGATCTTCGCATTGTGCAGTAGAGACCTTAAATTACCTACACTTGCGTAATGTTCACATTTGTGTACACTGGGTCTGAATGGGTTAATGTCATAATGTTATGTTTTGAACATTTATTTTGTTGATTACTTGATATAAATAAATTAAGATATTATTATTATCAATTCGTAATTCAAGCACTTTTTCACATAAAGAATTTTGCTATACCCAGAGACATGAAAACAATTGTAACTTTATATCCACATGTATTCTAAAATCTGTTTCAAATATGATTTCAATTAGTAGCGAAAAAACCATGCAACTGTGACTATTCGTTCCGTTTTCCTTCTTTGTTGTCCGTTTTAATTCGCTTAAATTGGAGGGAAATATGCGTNGCAACTGTGACTATTCGTTCCGTTTTCCTTCTTTGTTGTCCGTTTTAATTCGCTTAAATTGGAGGGAAATATGCGTGAAACATAGCAGACTCGTTATTTGGGGATTTAGGAAGCTTCTCGAGCTCAGTAAATTCCCTCCATGAATTTCCAAATATTTGGGTTTCTAACCTTACTACGTGATCGGTTTCGTAAGCTAAATAGCGGGGAATCAAATACGGCATAAGTTGGAGCTGCTGCNGTACTTAAGTGGACAAAACACTTGTTTCGTTGTCACAGCCAATGAGCTGTAGGCTATAAGTTCAACTACAGTTATATGAACGAATTACGACCTGGACCAGTAAGAGGGTTCGCGAATCATTTACTCACAGGTAAGATCATTGTTCATAGATCTTCGCATTGTGCAGTAGAGACCTTAAATTACCTACACTTGCGTAATGTTCACCACTGGGTCTGAATGGGTTAATATCATAATGTTATGTTTTGAACATTTATTTTGTTGATTACTTGATATAAATAAATTATGATATTATTATTATCAATTCGTAATTCAAGCACTTTTTCACATAAAGAATTTTGCTATACCCAGAGACATGAAAACAATTGTAACTTTATATCCACATGTATTCTAAAATCTGTTTCAAATATGATTTCACTTAGTACGATGAAAATTAGTAGCGAAAAAACCACGCAACTGTGACTATTCGTTCCGTTTTCCTTCTTTGTTGTCCGTTTTAATTCGCTTAAATTGGAGGGAAATATGCGTGAAACATAGCAGACTCGTTATTTGGGGATTTAGGAAGCTTCTCGAGCTCAGTAAATTCCCTCCATGAATTTCCAAATATTTGGGTTTCTAACCTTACTACGTGATCGGTTTCGTAAGCTAAATAGCGGGGAATCAAATACGGCATAAGTTGGAGCTGCTGCATCTACCCCTGCCCCTTAACTGATTTTAGTATTTAGCGAACGTTTCCACCATTGGTTCATGATTTGCAAACAGCAATGTCAATATTTGACCAAACAGTGGACGTCAGGTAATTATTCAATTTTGTTGAGTNGTTCATGATTTGCAAACAGCAATGTCAATATTTGACCAAACAGTGGACGTCAGGTAATTATTCAATTTTGTTGAGTTGAGTAAAGAGATTCCAGTGGCTCTTAACAACGAGGTCTTGAAAGCCGATGAGGGTGAAATGAGGTGAGAATGGAGCAGCGCCGGAATGCAAGAGCGGGGGGAAAAGGAGATCCCCGATAAAACCCGCCCACCAGCGGCATCGTCTGGCACGATTNCGCCGGAATGCAAGAGCGGGGGGAAAAGGAGATCCCCGATAAAACCCGCCCACCAGCGGCATCGTCTGGCACGATTCCGGAGTGACCCGCGCGGGGATTGTACTCGGTTCGCCTTAGTGGGAGGCGAGCAGGCTAACCGATCANGGCACGATTCCGGAGTGACCCGCGCGGGGATTGTACTCGGTTCGCCTTAGTGGGAGGCGAGCAGGCTAACCGATCAGCAACCGCGGCCCCATTCCATTAAGATTTACAAATTGGCCAAACTTTACTTGGAAACCACAGTTGCTACTGTGTCAATATCTTTAGTACATGCTGTAAGGATTGGCTAATCAGAAGTGTGATTATTCGAAGAACCCGTCTCGTGCGACTCTTAGATTCTATAGATGTTCTAGACATTTTGCTCGAAGTGATAACTTAAGTAAACAAATCAAGGCCTGCAAGTGGAGTGTTTATTCGCCCTCTCAAAAACAGCATGTGTTGACATCGCTACCTCATGCTAATATGATGCATGTGATAGCAGAAGACGAGGGGACTACAGACAATAAATAAAAACGACTAACAGCATGTCATAGTGTTGGCTGGTGCGGAATGTAAGCCCTTCACTTGCTAAACTGGCACGTGAAATGGACGAGCTTCAAAATATAATGTGGCGCCAATATCTCTGAAGACTAATTTTGTGGGGCCGTGTTGGCTGAGCTGTTAGCCTGCTCGCCTCTCACCAAGGCGAACCGGGTTTAATCCCCGGCCGGGTCACTCCGGATCTTCGCATGTGGGAATCGTGCGGGATGATGCTTCTAGTCGGCGGGTTTTCTCGGGGATCTCCCGTTTCCCCACCCCTTCATTCCGGCATTGCTCCATACTTACCTCGCTTCACCCTCATCGGCTCTCAATACCACGATGTTAAGAGCCACCCAAATCTCTTCCCTCATTAATTTCGCCAAAGACATCCTAACTGCCAAGAAAAGTAAATTCGATGCTGTAAAAGAGAAAGTTCATGAAGTCGATAATGAAGACTTTGACGTTGACGACGATAGTGATTTTCTCGATGCTATCACACATTTCCCCACCCAGTTTGCTGTGATAAATGGTGTGAAGATGGCAGATGAAGACAAGAACACCAGCTGTATTTCTCGAAGGCCTCAATGAACAAATTGATTCACTCAGACTTTTNGATGGCAGATGAAGACAAGAACACCAGCTGTATTTCTCGAAGGCCTCAATGAACAAATTGATTCACTCAGACTTTTGATAGTTTTGTAAAAAGGTGGTTATTGCTCGCTTATGAAGGATATATCTTCTATAATAGGTGAACTCAAGGGACATGGGTTATATAAAATGAGAAAATTTGTTACTATCCGTGCTCTTCAAATATCTGATAAATGCATGTAAGTAAAGNATGGCAGATGAAGACAAGAACACCAGCTGTATTTCTCGAAGGCCTCAATGAACAAATTGATTCACTCAGACTTTTAATAGTTTTGTAAAAAGGTGGTTATTGCTCGCTTATGAAGGATATATCTTCTATAATAGGTGAACTCAAGGCANATATATCTTCTATAATAGGTGAACTCAAGGCACATGGGTTATATAAAATGAGAAAATTTGTTACTATCCGTGCTCTTCAAATATCTGATAAATGCATGTAAGTAAAGTACAAAATATATTAACAATTATTAATCTATACATGATTGTGTTTTGTATTACTTAAACATTTCCCTATTATTCAACAAAATATTTCTCAATTTAGTGCTGTGTACGATCGACTGCAAGATTTTGTTTTAGGTAAAATCTCTGCGAGAAATTTGACAAGGAGGGTTATGATTCAATCCGAAATATTATGTCTTTCTAGAGTAGTTTAAAGTCTACTNCTGCGAGAAATTTGACAAGGAGGGTTATGATTCAATCCGAAATATTATGTCTTTCTAGAGTAGTTTAAAGTCTACTGAGCTCTGTTTCAGGTCTTTTTGATGTCTGAGAACTATTTTTGTTCTGTTTTTGAAGCCTATTTTTGAGCTCTAATATTTAAGGTCCTATTTTTGTGGCCCAAGTTTTGAGGTCCTATTTTGAGGTCTGATTTTTGGGACATGTTTTTTGATTTGTTCGTTGGACAGTTGGATGGCTGGTATGGACTTATTGGTCTTGTCAGTCGTTTTTCCTGGTCATTCTGCATGGTTTGTCGGTATGGCTGGTCGGCCTGGTACATCAGACTTGTTGATCAGTTGGCCTGGTTGGCTGGTACGGATTTTTTATCTGGTAAGCCTTGTAGGTGAGATAGTCTGGTCGGCCTTGTCAATTGGCCTTGCCAGTTGGTCGATCTTGTTGATTGGTGTGTTCAGTTGGCCTTGATGGCCTGATTGCCCATTTGCTTGATGGGTGTAGATGTTTGATCTGGTCAACTGTCATTGACAGTATGTGTGGTTGGTTGGTCTTGCGAATTGTCTGGTAAGTATTGATGGTTAATGCCGTTGGTCTTGTAAGTTGGTCGATGTTGTTATCAGTTCGAGTGATTGGTCGGTCTTGTTGGATGGGAACCTATACCTTTGATGGTATGTTTGGGGGTTTCTGATAACTGTGATAATGGCAGTGTTTACTATGGTTAGTATAAAATTTATATTGAAACATTTTCACTAATCTTAATTGGTAATGGTATCCTCGGTTGGGTACATGTAACAGTAAATATTGGCAGTGAGAATCAAACTATGCTTATAATAGCACTTCTCGCCCCATGCGGAATATCGGGGTCTGAAGTGTTTCCTACGATTTCAGTTTGGTGGCTCTGTTGGCAGTGGTTCGAAGATGGTTGCCAACTATGCTTATCAAAATGGCCTAGACCATAGTTCGCTCGAAACATTTTATTTGGCTTGAGCTGGCTATGCACATTCCAAGTCTCCAGGGGCTAATTTTAATTGTTTACGAATGGCATCGTCGGCAATGTAGGTGGTCCAGTTGGAGTCTGCGAAGGTATTACCAAAGACCAATTCGGGACGCTGGTAGTATACCTACTGTTAAACAAACGCTTCATCCTGACATCTACATTCTATTAGCTCGCTGTTTCAAAGAGGTTCTTGAATATGAGCAGAAAATTTACTTTCGTGGGGAAATATATGTTAAATTACGAGCACGCTCAATAATATCTCACGAAACATGATCGAAGAGTCGAACATAAAAAAAAATTTACTACAGTAAATGCTAACAACATCAGAGAAATAAGAGCGATATTGTAGTATATGCATTAACTATCTGCAATGTTCGAGTTGTCATGTGTCGAACAGCCAATCACGAGCGAGCAATGTAATATCATTACATTACTAGCGCAGTGTAGTGGTAGTGGTGGGAATTGATATTTAATGTGTAAAGGTTGAGAATGGAGAGGGGAGGGGGTCGGATGTTACCAAAGACAATTATTCGTTGGATTACGTATGTAGATGGGTTTGGGACCGAATAAAAAGCCAAATAAACATAGGGGCGAATGTTAATCGTCTATGTTCGCCGTACTAGAGATGGAATGCTCCAACATCTCTATGAGAATAGATACCCCAATATCCAACAAGTAAGTTTAAAAAAAATNGTACTAGAGATGGAATGCTCCAACATCTCTATGAGAATAGATACCCCAATATCCAACAAGTAAGTTTAAAAAAAATAATTATATTATTTTTCAAAATATTTTGTATTTCTGTTTCAAATTTTTATAACCTTATAAAATCGTTAATTTTTAATGTTCTTTGTTTTGATAGTTTTTATTTAATTTATTTTTTTCTACTTTTTTATTTTTTACTATTTTTTACAAATTTTGTTGATTAATTGGGGTTGACATTTACCTCAGGTAACTGTCAAGGTAATGCAAATTCAATATGATGGTCATTGCCAATAACCAAATTCCCCCCTACCACCCATTCTTAAGGTTTTGCGATTTTTTTTAATTTTTTGGCCTCAGGGTTATTCCAAGATCATTCGAGGTCAGTCAAAGGCATGCAAATTCAAAATGGTGATCGGGATCCACAGTGTAAACAAACAGGGCGTTCGGGGTCTATAGTGTAAACAAACATGGCCCTGTCCTTTCTAATTCGCTGGGCTGACTCGAAACATTTAGCCCACCTTGCTGATTTGTGCACTTTTTCAAGGGGTGNGTACTAGAGATGGAATGCTCCAACATCTCTATGAGAATAGATACCCCAATATCCAACAAGTAAGTTTAAAAAAAACAATAATATTATTTTTCAAAATTTTTTGTATTTCTGTTTCAAATTTTTATAACTTTATAAAATCGTTAATTTTTAATGTTCTTTGTTTTGATAGTTTTTATTTAATTTATTTTTTTCTCCTTTTTTTTTTTTACTATTTTTTACAAATTTTGTTGATTAATTGGGGTTGACATTTACCTCAGGTAACTGTCAAGGTAATGCAAATTCAATATGATGGTCATTGCCAATAACCAAATTCCCCCCTACCACCCATTCTTAAGGTTTTGCGATTTTTTTTAATTTTTGGCCTCAGGGTTATTCCAAGATCATTCGAGGTCAGTCAAAGGCATGCAAATTCAAAATGGTGATCGGGATCCACAGTGTAAACAAACAGGGCGTTCGGGGTCTATAGTGTAAACAAACATGGCCCTTTCCTTTCTAATTCGCTGTGCTGACTCGAAACATTTAGCCCACCTTGCTGATTTGTGCACTTTTTCAAGGGGTCTCAAGTTCGCCTTACTGATTTGTGCACCTTTTCAAGGGGTCTCAAGTTCACCTTACTGATTTGTGCACCTTTTCAAGGGGTCTCAAGTTCACCTTACTGATTTGTGCACTTCTTCAAGGGGTCTCAAGTTCACCTTACTGATTTGTGCACTGAGTCCATGTTGCTGATTAAAGCACCAAGAAGTAACTATTTTTGGAATAGGTAATTTTGGCGTAAAATAATAATATTTAAAATAAATTTTGAGGCAAAAAAGGGATGATTTAGTCGGTCGCGACGTCACCATAAGATGGCTGCCGTGAGCTGTCACATTTTAATCAGCAATCCACCTCCATACTCCATGGAACATATCTCTCGTTTTTTATCTACTGCTAATACGCCAATCAGTATTCTAATGTTTATTTTAAAAAAGACATTTACATTACAACCAATTTATTTTAAATATAATACGCACAATACAATATCAAGACTTAGAACTGTTTGACTTGAGTCGCTGCTTCCTTAACTGGGAGACTGCATGCTAGACTGAACGGTAGCATACTTGCACATAACAGGCTGTGATTTTTATTCAAAGGTTGATTTCAAAAGTAGTTACCGCGAACAGCATGCACACGATTGGTCGTCTATCCGTCAGTAAGTCGTTGATAAATCGCTGTATTATAATACGCATGTTTTCGAATAATTTTCTGTCGTGTTATCGTTTCTATATAGTGTACGTTATAAAGTTGCTTTCTAACCGAAAATACGTTGCTGGCGAATTGAGACCTTGCCTCATACACGCAACGCGTCATTAACAATGCCTATTGTTATAGCGGGCCATTCCGCTGTATGTGAAGTTCTTCACAAGAGCCTCTGTTTTAGCAACACGCCACGTCACTGGCTGTCACACACTATTCATCAGCACTTGTTCTGTTTAAACTGTAATTACTGTTAATGGCTATGATTAACTATCTGCTTCTTTGTGATTGCTACAATAGTGCCAGTTGCGCGCTCGTATTCTTCTTCCAATCGCTGACGTTTGTTTCACTTTATTGTTATTCATCGCAAAACATGTGCGGCTAAGTGCAAATTATAGAATATTGTCGTGGTTACTTGCCCTGTTAAAGTTCTTCTTCCAGGATATTCCTCTGTCTCATGGTGCCAAAGATTAACCAAGTCTAGAAATTTACACCAAAAGTACAATGCATCGCATTCGTGCGCACCCAGTTCAATGATGTTTTGCATAAGAACTATATCTTGATATAAGCATTACCAACACACCCATTTTCTCTCTGTTTTTATTTACATAGATTATAAATAAAATATTATAATTTACAACTAAAACATAAATAAAATTTCATTTTAACTAATAATAATATGCTTATAATCTTTTGTGTTAACGCAAGAACAATACTCTTGTGAGGAAGCAACCAAACCCTCATACATGGGGTGACTTTTCAAAGGTTTGATTCAAAAAGTGTGAAGAAGCTGCCAATGGACTATATATCAAATNTACTCTTGTGAGGAAGCAACCAAACCCTCATACATGGGGTGACTTTTCAAAGGTTTGATTCAAAAAGTGTGAAGAAGCTGCCAATGGACTATATATCAAATTGGGTGCAGTCTCGTATGTACATTCACAAGTAGAGTCATGTAGGAGCATACATTTTACAAACCTCTATTTCCTTTTGTGGGAAAATGAGATTTTAGCACAGAGTATGTAATTACATAGAGATGAAATAGCGCAGTGGTTCATTTGATGTGGACGTATTCGTACTCTGATTGATAGCGCANTATGTAATTACATAGAGATGAAATAGCGCAGTGGTTCATTTGATGTGGACGTATTCGTACTCTGATTGATAGCGCAAGGCTCTGAGAACAGACCTTGTGTCTTATTAGCTACTGCATGCTGTGATAGGTTCGCCATTGGCTAGGCTGCCAGCTGGCAAGTAAGATACCAGGCGCTGATTGGCGAACGGCGTTCCAACAAGTTGCAGACCAGTGACGTCGTTTAGCTGGTGTGTGCGGCGAGAGTTAGCTGTTCCAGAGCCTTCTCACCTCTCTAGTCTTAAGAAACCTGTGCTGTTCAAGGCTGTTTACGATAAAGTAACCACTTTTGAAATCAACGTTTTAAAAATTTCACTGCTCCTATCTGCATTTATTTTAACGGGCGCTCTGGGTACTACGCGCCCAGTAAAGTTGGTAACGACGGAGGGAAATTAGTTTCATGTCTTAGCGTTGATTTTGAAGTGTTGGGTAAACATTTGTGAAAACTGAAATTATTTATTTTGCTTTCTATTTTTCTACTGCATCTAAGTATAAGAATTAACAGATTAGTAAGATTTTTGCATTCCTAATAATTTTAGTTTCATTTGACAGACATATGAATAAAGTGATGATNATTAACAGATTAGTAAGATTTTTGCATTCCTAATAATTTTAGTTTCATTTGACAGACATATGAATAAAGTGATGATACCCGTGGCAATGTTAATTTTACATATGGCGGAAAAATACACAATGATCATACACGTATATCTTAAGCAGGGCTTTNACCCGTGGCAATGTTAATTTTACATATGGCGGAAAAATACACAATGATCATACACGTATATCTTAAGCAGGGCTTTAAAAAGGACTCAGTTGACCATGTACAGCATAAAGTAAGCCAAGTGTCTTATTTGGGAGAATCCCAACCTCCTAATTCTCATAAAGATAATAAATACACTCAAATCAATACAGTCATTCTGCTTACTTTCAGTAAAATTATGTTTAAAATATTTTTNATAAAGATAATAAATACACTCAAATCAATACAGTCATTCTGCTTACTTTCAGTAAAATTATGTTTAAAATATTTTTCCTTATCATAGAAACAAAGAGACCAACATAACGGTTATGATAATTAATTAATTAAATCGCGTTCTCACTTCGTAATAAAATATTTAAATTAAGTATTGTCTGCTGTGGCTTACATTCCTGNTAATTAATTAAATCGCGTTCTCACTTCGTAATAAAATATTTAAATTAAGTATTGTCTGCTGTGGCTTACATTCCTGGAACAAACACAGCTGGGCGATTTTACGGGTACGCACAAAGTGCTGATATATTTCTTGGGTTCAATTTATGGTGTTTTTCCGACATTGAGAATTCTCAAATATGGTGAGGAATTGGGAGGAAATACTTTAGTGAGGAGCAAAGCCACTCTGCCTTAGCGAGGGAAGAAGGTCGAACTGAAGGCAAGCACAGCTTCGCTTAGCAGCCATCCGTCAACTCCAACAGCTATACACATTACATATAGTTTAAGCGTTGGGTGGGTATTTTATTCACAATTTATTTATTTGTGTTGAGAAGGGGCCCGGCCCCTCTGGGCCAACCCCCTGGCTACGCCACTGGTTATTACTGAGTATCAGCGCTGGCACCTGCCTGCAATCCAACAGTGCATCACGCTGTCTCTACCTCAGCGCGAGGACGTTCCTTTAGACGTGACCACGTCGACATATTGTCACGAATGTAAAACACGCTAGTGCCAGCTGAACTCGGACTCAAACATGCGAAGTGGCAAAACGCAATACTCACTGTTACTTAAAAGACACATGACTGGTTGAATTGCTTTCAATCTTNTGTTCTAAATAGTGGTACTTTAGTCCGACAGTGCTGCCTGAAAACACATAAAAAAATCTAGAGTCTCTGAGTTTTACATCTTCCGCCTTATTTGTAAATTTCCATCGAATTACACACTTGACCTTTCTTATAACACTTAACGGCCAAACGGGTAATTTGAATGGAAACCAAGTGAAATAAAGTATATAGAGCATAACATTGTTTTGTACAGAAGTATCGCTATTCACGTTTTGTCGATATTAAATGGCTGAAATGTTATTTAATATTAGACTCTTGATGTCGATACCACATGCACACATACATTCTGTGTGCGTTCTTTAAAATTCAATCATTGATAAATTAACTGTACTGAAAGACTTTAAAACAAAGTAGTTGAAATATTTTCAATAACGTCAATCTATCACACACACATACACAGATTCTGATACTTCTTGAATACGTAACGGTCTTTTTGCTTATAACACAAAAAATAATATCATTTGATTTCAGAAAATACGGTTAGTAAGAAGAATGATCGTGCAGAGCATATTTTTGTGGGGCATTTAGCCGACTGTGGGGTTGGCAGACAGGGAGATAGGGAAAACGTGGTTGTGGTCTGCCCGCGAGCATATACGCTATCTAAAAATAATTCTCAAAAAAAATTACTCGAACATTATACAGATTAACTACGTAATCATACATGGATAATACATATATGCCGAGGACAGAACAATTACTGGCCAAAGAACGGGTATGTCGAAGTAGAGGTGGAAATCGTGCCGGACGATGCTGCTGGTTGCGGGTTTTTTTCGGGGACCTCCCGTTTCTCCCGCCCTTTAATTCCGGTGCTGCTCCACACTCACCTCAATAACCATCATTGACTCTGCAGATCTCACTGTTACGAGCCGCCCATCTCTCTTCACGCACTCACCCATAGTATAGATTACGACTTACATTAAAATCTTCATCTTCCGTTTATTCACAATTCCTTATCTCCGCCAATATCGCAAACACATTGCATCAAAACGGGTCTAGCAAAATATGTTCACCCTAGCGACAACAGATACAGAGAAACCACCTATTGCTAGGACCACCTATTGCTAGGACCACCGATTGCTAGGACCACCTATTGCTAGGACCACCTATTGCTAGGACCACCTATTGCTAGGACCACCTATTGCTAGGACCACCTATTGCTAGGACCACCTATTGCTAGGACCACCTATTGCTAGGACCACCTATTGCTAGGACCACCTATTGCTAGGACCACCTATTGCTAGGACCACCTATTGCTAGGACCACCTATTGCTAGGACCACCTGTTTATTCGCGAAGATATTCCACGACTGGTTGTACTCCGAAACACGTTAGTTCAGAACTATATCGCGGTTGGATGATTTTAACCAGCACGCGTCTTAGGTGACTGCCTGCCAATCCCGCATGTCCAATGTCAGGTAACTTGATTCTGATTGGCCCAGTTGAGCAGAAAATGCCTTCTCACACAGACACGCAGCCAGCAGCCAAAGAATATTAGCAAACCTGTACGTAATAAGTTGGAATTTAGTCTGCGCATAAATCTTCTCGCTCCCTAGAACTTACATAATGTATGGAATATGATGAAGAAAAATTATGCCAGAACAAACACACAATGTAAAACAATACAAAAAGTTAAAATAAATATTTCTGCAGGAAATACACTGCCAGGCCAGCTGTCAAAAAGGGTATGTGTCGAGGCACAAACAACACAAAAATATTGTTACGCGCACGGACTCTCGCATCCGTCGTGGCCTCCTATAATGCACATTCCAAGGCTGCGGGGAGAGGGGGGCACATCTCCCCTCGTCACCCCTCCAGGTTGTCAGGCCTAACGTCTGGCAGCCGGGGGAATGATTAGCAGCTGATCGGTGCAACACGGCGTTTGGAGACATTTCTGGGCGATCGTTGACGACACTATAAATACCACCGCAGCTGGAGGGTCGGCAGTCTTTAGTAGAAGCCATCTGGCTTAGTGCGGTGACCGGACGATGTATGGTGCGGTGAGGGACATCGGTGAAGAGGACAGATGACAATGGGAGATTGCGAGACGACGGCGGACGAGATTTGTGTGGTGTGCACGGACAAGAGGGCATGATACCCGACAAGTGAAGGCTACTCTGCATGAAGGCGCTCGGAGAACTATAGAACATTGCGGAGTGGTGGGATCTGGACTAAACTGAGGTGGGGCTGTATGAACGTGTGATATGGGCTTTATTGTGAATATTGGAACTATCAAATATGGACATAGACCTATTGTTTTTAAGTAATTTAATAGGTTTTAATACATAGTTAATTGGGACCAATTTTAGTTATAATATTACATTAATTTCTTCGAGGTAATTGAAAACTGTACTGATTGAAATTATTAATTTTAAATAGCAAGAGATATCAATTTTTGTGAGATATTGAGACGAAAGTATTTTCTTTGTAATTATTGTAAATAAATTAGGAAAATTATAACTAACACTTTTATTGAATAAGACCTCTATCCCGTAACGAACCTGGTTTAGCCCACTGACTTTACAGAAATCGTAACACTGGTGTCAGAAGGAGGATGGAAGCATTTTATTATTGATAATAATAATATTATTGTAATTAAGATTATACTAAGATATTAACCAGTATAATAAATTTGTAAATATAATAATAGTTATATTAATATGCCAGATAATTATTAAGAAATCTGTGAATGATAAGTAGGAAAATTTCGGCAGACATGGGAGCACTCCGCTCTTTAATTGAAATACCAGGCGGCCAAATTAGTAGTATTAATGCAAATATAAATAGTCGGATTAATAGTGTTAGGGAATCTGTAAATAGTATTAATTAAACTGTAAATAGCCATGGTGTTAGTGAATTAGTAGACAACAAAATAACCAGTGTTAGCGAAGTGGTCGACAAACTGCATAAGAAAATAGACAGTGTGGACGAAAATGTGGATAGAAAAATAGACAGTGTGAACGAAAAGATGGACTGAAAAATATAGGATATACCGAATGAGTAAAAATGATAAAATAGACTGTTAAGACAACAAAATGGAAAGTGTATATGAAAGGGGGAACAGTGTCGAGAGTAAAGTGGACCAGGAGGTGAGCGCTCTCAAGACATAGTAGCAGAAATTCTTACAAAAACAGGGGAGAAGACATGCAGTGGCTGAAGAGGAGCTGAGATCGACTTACACCGAGCCGACGAATGTGAGCAGCGGGGAGAAGGGATAGATCGTCGCCAATAAAGCCATCACAGGAGAGGCCCAGCATGTCTGCAGTGTGGATACGCCTCAGCCAGGGGTGGGCAAAGGAGTCACAATAAAGCCCGCCCCTGCGATGGACAGACACCTTGGCGCGAATACCGGCACCAGTTAGAGATCGTTGCCACCCTGGACGGTTGAAATGACGAGAAGCGGGCGTACTACCTGCCGGCTGTATCGAGGGGACCTGCGGTGAGCATACTGCAGTTCTTGCCAGAACGACATCGACTGGAGTACTCCACATTGGTGTCGGACTTGGAGCTGCGATTCGGCGACCGATATCTGTGACACGCCCTCCATGTCCAACTGCGAAGTCGCATCCAGAGACCAGTAGAACCACTGCAGGATCTGTGGCAGGACATCTTGAGGCTGTCACACCTGCATCTGGAGGGGTGCTCTGAGGGAGCACGATATGTCATCGCAGTCGACGGAGGATTCGACGACTTTGGAGGATGCGTAAGCATATTTAATACTTTATTGCTTGCTTAATGTATATTCCAAAATGTTTGTGAGTTTTCTATTTAAAATATCCACGGGAAACATATACATGAACAAACACAATCATCAACAAACCAAAGAGAAGACCACAACAAATGAAAAATCTCCACCGCTTCGAAAACGGGAGTACGGGAGTTAGTTACTGCCAGACGTGCCTCCGTCATCCAACAGACGCATAATCCTGTCGTGCATCCTTTTGTAGGAAGCTTGGATGGTAGTTGTATGCACAACCTGAGCATCAATAATTGTGGCAGCCTCTGACTTGGAATAACAGGTCAACAACCTGCTACCAACCGAGGTCGTGCCATGTTGAAGTTCTGCGTGGACAGTGACACTGTTCTTCTCAAGGCGTTCCTATACACTCGACGTTGATGTGTCGTTTATCTTGTTGGATTGCGTGATACGAGATCTCGGGCACCCGACAAAAAGTCACGAATCCAAATTAGCGTCACCGAGACGAAAAACATTCGCAATGGCTTCGATTTTTTTACGGAACTCTTTCTGGTCAAAGACAGTAAGGCGCCTACTAGCCTGGTTTTCTCAACTCTCTGAGGTCAGTGGACGAGAGTAGCTGGGACAATGCTAGTACGAAATTTCTCTGCTCCTGAAGACAAAATTCACACGAATGAAGTTTCATTACTTCGATAAAATTTTTAAGGCCCTTACAATAACACTGCAACACACCACAAATAAATTTTCGTTATCTAAAGTATAATATTTATTTAACAGCGTAAATTAAAACGGCAGGTTTTAAAAATTACTGCATGTGAAAAGATTCTGTTATTGTTACACAATTAACTCGGCCATTAGTTGACTTGACAGCCGGCCAATGATGGCCGTCGTGAAGTATAGTGTATTGTAGTGTGGACCTATGATACAGTGGTTGGTGGAAATAAAAAGAACAACTATATTGATGATCTTCCAGTTCCAGTGGTGGTTAGAGGCGACGTCTGCTAGGTGGTTTGGAATGTCTAAGTATAGTTACCTGAGTTTGATAAAGAGTATGGAAAGGCCTTGCAATGGGCCAATTTCCGAAACATAAAACCAAGAAGAGGACTTCATCTTTTAAATATGTTTCAGTGGGGTTGTTTAATTTACAACGCATTTGAAATATCAAAAACATCGCATACAGCAGCGGTTGATAAAATGTATCGTTTTCGAACACGACATTGTTTCCTGTTTTTGGAATAATAATATAAGGAACAGCAAAATCAGTACATATGCAAAAACAGCTGTATTAAAATTAAAAGCATTCTCTTATTTAGAACCCCGTAATAACAAGTAAACATTTTTAATTTTCACCAAATTTCATTTTATTAAAAATTTTGTTAAAATCTCAGGTTAAATAAGTATTTTTTTCTCTTCAAGTTATATAAATTTCATTATACATACAGTTAATAACAAATATTAAGTTGTAAATTTTAAGTCAATTATTCTAGCATTTTAAATAATTTTTATAATTTCATATTCGTAATTTTTTTTGGCAAAAAGTTGGCAATTTTTAAATCAAAATATTTAACATGTACCAAATATAATTATTAATGAAGTTACCGTCAGTCAGATATTTTATCAGTATATGTATATATCAAGTAGTTAAGTTCTTGATTTCACATTTCGAGAATTCACGCACCGCGAGAATTTTCTATAGTATACAGTAGCTTGAAACAGTGTGCGTGCAGTAATTATGCACGACTTATCAAAGAGTAGTGCACGCTACCAGAATTGCAATAAAAATACGATTTATGTTGTACCTGAATGAAAAAGGCATTTATATGGTAACACCATAAAATATATTGCTAGAACTCACGTGAATGTTTAAAAATTAAGTAACAAGAGCGGTGGTGTAGTGGTTAGACTACTCGTCTCTCACCAAGACTAAACGGGTACGAATCCCGGCGGAGTCGCTCCCGAATTTTCGCATATGGTAGTCGTGCTGGACGATGACGCTGGTTGGCGAGTTTTCTCGGTAATCTCCCGTTTTCCCCACCCTTTCATTCCGGCGCTGCTCCATACTCACCTCGTTTCCCTAATTGCCTCTCAAGTCATCGATGTTAAGAGCCGCCCAAATCTCTTCATTCACACAGTAAGGGTTCGTTTTTAATGAAAATGTAAGCGTGTTTGTATCCTGGATGTTTCAGAAAAAAACATTTTGCAAGAAATCGTTCATCAAGTATGGCAATCGTGGTAATTGCTATGGTTGCATGTAATACAATATCAGTACTAATTTGAGAAAATATTTTTAATAATTGATTTTACGCATATTGTGATGGCCTGTGCACATCAAATTTTCGCCTACGATCACCTGACCTTGGATTGCTGTTTCTACATGAGGGTTGTGGACAATGCTTTACCTTTGGTGAGATGGGGTGCGCTCAACCAACCATCTCGCTGCTGTTGCCTGCATGAGTGCTAGACTGCAAATTGCGCGTGGCGTGCTAGTTGCTGCTTCGAAACTTCGCCTGCTGCCTCTTCCCTTCCTCCGCGTCTCCATGACAACGTTACGTCGGCCAGCAATGGCGTCACAAGGGGGGCGTTTTCGCTCCGTGAACGTCGGAAATTGTACGAGAAAACGACAGGTAAATTGTATAAACGGCTTGTATTCTCCCCTGCTCGTAGAGACAGGACAGCAACTTTATTAGGGAAGGAACTGCCTTTCTAATACTTTAAAATCATGAGGGTTGCTTGGCATTATTTTTAAAGATTAGTAATATCCATTTTTAATTATTATGTATAAAAAGGGAAAAGTATATATTAATTATTATATATTTACAGTGGATTTTAAGTCATGGGATTTTAGTAAATACTTCTAATACATTTTTTAATACCATTTTGGGAATTAACATTTTTGTATTTCAAGAAAAGGGAATAATATCTCAGAATTTTGTAACTACTGTTTTTTACTGTGCAAACCCAATGTAAGCTTTATGATACCCTTTGTTGACACACTAACGGGGGTTCTCTATTCCTTGAGAAACGAACATCTTCCTGAGGAGACAGAGGCGGAGACGTATTTGCATGTGTCTGCTGAAACGGTCACATGCAGGCAGAAAACAGCTTTACTCTGCTTCGTCAATGCGGTCAGTTGAGAGGGATAATCAATTAAGAAGTTTTGAATTTATTGAAAATTTGTTTGGGCTTGCTACAGTGGTGAACATAGTGAAAATAGTTTGGTTGCATCAAACTAATTTGCAAAATTACTTCTACAGGAGCAGTTCGTACTGCCTAGATGCAGACTTCGGGAAAGTAGTTCCTGCAGAAAGCGCTCACCTGTGCAGGTGTTACCTACAAGCCGGAGGACGGAGTCGAAGTCTGGTGCCACCTGGTGCGTGAGTTGGTGAGAAAAGGAGGAGTTTCTGGTCAGATGGCCAAAGTAGTTTCACTAAAAATCTGTGAAATAGCAGTATTATATGCTGCAAGAATGTTTGAAGTACCCGAATCGTTGCAGATTATGGTAGGCCAAGCTATAAATGAGCGTATGTCCTTGGATTGCTGTTTCTACACGAGGGTTGTGGACAATGCCTTACCCTTGGTGCGATGGGGTGCGCTCAACTGACCATCTCGCTGCTGTTGCTTGCATGAGTGCTGGACGGCAAATGGCGCTTGTCGTGCTAGTTGCTGCTTCGGAGCTTCGCCTGCTGCCTCTTCCCATATCTGCGTGATCCACGAAAACGTGACGCCGGTCAGCCATGACCACAAAAGGGCGTTTCCGCTCCGCGAACGTCGAAAATTGTTCGAGAAGACGAGTATATTGTATAAAAGGCTTGTAGTCTCCCCTGCTCGGGGAGACAGGACAGAAACTTTATTATGGAAGGAACTGCTGTCATAATGCTTTAAAAGGAGGGGGCTGCTTTGCATAACTTTTAAAATATTTGTAATCTCCATTTTAATTTATTTTGTATAAAAAGACAAATATTTTTTTTTATCTTTATAGGGAATTTTAAGTCGTGGGATTTTAGTCAATATTTGAAATATATTTTGTAGTCCTAGTTAGGGAATTGATAATTTTGTATTTCAGGAAAGGGGAATAATAATCAGAATTTTGTAACTACTATTTTTTACTCTGTGAACCAAAAGTAAGCCTTGTGATACGCTTTGATGACACATTAACTGGGGGTTCTCTATTCCTTGAAAAACGAACATATTCCTGAGGAAACAGAGGTGGAGTCCTCTTTGCATGTGTCGGCTGAATCTCGTTACAACATCCATATTAGCTATAAAAATGATAGCTTCCAAGGCTCAAATATTGTTCGTATAATAAAATTTAAGAATATATTTGAACTTAATTACACATGCATATAACGTACAACCAGATTAGTTATAACGATATCGTTACTTGATTTTTTTTGCACGAAATATGATTAAATTTTTATTAAAAATTATCTTATTAACTGATTTGCTCAAATCTTTGGATAAGGAAATTAGAGCAAAATATTTACATTTTTAGAACATATATGAAGTATTCATTTAAATGCAGTGAAAGTCGTACAATTCGGACAATGTTGGTTGTGCGAGTAATAATTAGTAAGCTGTTTACGGTAAAGTGAGTACTTTTGAGGCCATAGGTACCTCATATTTCAGCAATTTCTTATCCTGCAAACACTTTTTGAAGTATATTCCGTTGCACTTGGAAATTAACGTCTAAGGCAAACATAATATATATTTATAGACTATAATTCAAAACGAGAGGGCTTTGATTACCGTATTAGCCTACAGTGAGTTATGAGTGTAGTACAGTAGAGTGCAGTTGGAGGCGACTCTATGGAGTGAGCTTCCCGTGCAGCGCAGGTGTAGAGGCGATCCTTGAACTTGACCAGTGCAGACACGAAGGCAGGCAGGCAGGTAGTCTGCTTGGCACAGTAGTGTGTCACGGCCGCGCACCACTGCGAGGTTAGCGGTGTCGGCTCACATACACTTGTTTACATAACAACACCGCTCTCTGCACGGAAGTGACGTGAGGCGCAGGCCAAACACAGCACACGGCCCATACACCGCAGTCTGATACTTTGTCACACTTACTGGATCTCCCTGTCGCCGGCGCTCACTGAACATCATTTCGTCTACTGTGCATGACCCGCACTCGTTCGTCCACCGCCAATATAACTGCCGCAAGTCACGTGGTCATTAGTGATCGACGTGTTGGTTTACATTTGAATTCTCAATCGAACCATCCTTCAACTCGAATGCATAACTTAGCATAACTTAAATATATTAGTTTAGATGAAAGTAAAAACGTCTCAAAGCCCTTCCTTATACCTTACATAAACAGTGTTCTAACCTCAATATTTTATTCACGTAGTTTCTATAATACTATTGGTTGAAAAGCAGTACAATTCTGTAACACGGGGAGTTGCTTCTGTGCAGCTCGTATGAGTACTCGACCACATTTACCCTCTGAGATTGCAGACAAATTTGTGACACATTCATTACAGTATCTGTGACTGCAACAAGTTGCACACTGGCAACACTTTCACGGGCTTGTGATACCTGCTTCTGCCCATTACCCGACAACTCAGCTGCCTGTAACCTTCGCATCCAGTGTTACCAACTGGAAGACCAGCAAGTGGGCTAAATTTGTTTTGGAAATTGGGCTCCACAGCAGTGTTCAGAAATTACGCATTATTAATTGGATACTTCAAAGAAGAAACTCGCATCTTGTTCAAAATACTGTTAATACAATTGTTACCAGGCTAAGAGAAATCTCTTTTTGATAAATTACTAGTGTGTTGACAACATTCTAACTTTAAAAGGCTAGAGTGATAGTTTTTTTTAAATTTTTTTTTTTAAAGAAATAGGGAAAAGTAGTATAAAAGTATAAAGTCCCTAGAAAATTGTTACTAGATCGAACCTCAATTTTTGTGAAGTTTGAAAAATTAACTTTATACATATATATCCACACCCATATATATATATAATAGCTTACGTTCGTCACCATATTTTATTTACACCAAAGGACATCTCTGTTGAAAAAACCAAACGTAATCAGACACGTTCTTGAATGCAAGCTTTGTCTTTTAAATTCTTAAGCCACCCAAAGAAAAAAAACTTCTCAAATAACGGCGAGATATTCGTTCAAATAAAATCGTATACAGGAACTCAGCACATCAGATTACACTCTGGGAATTTTTATGTTGAGTCCTAGTTTATATTACGTTTTATCCCAAATAACATGAAGTTATTTGTAATACAGTAATGTTCTGTCACGTATAGTTCCATTACAATAATTTTTTGAAATGCTAATGGATTTTACGAACGCTCTCAATATAGTTTTTAATATATCACATATAGGAATCACAAATATTTGGTTTTATGAAAAAACAAATAATAAAAGTGGTAGACTGCGAAAGTCAGTTACACTCATTGACATCTAAATCTGCGAATCAAGAAGGAACAGTTGGAATTAAATATAATTTTAACGGTGAGATGGTAAAAAATAATGATTGAAGTCATTCAAATATATTTGGTTCGCAACCGTTTTCTGCTCACCAGCGATACAGAAGGAATCCACCTTTAACACCTCGCCAAATAATTGTATCTTACCTGGAAAAATGCGTCAATATGTTAGGGCACTGAATAAAACACCTTTTACTACCCTGCAACGTATTCACTCACAGTTGTTGCAGATAGTGCTCCAGATCCCAAACACTGCTACATAGCTCGTGGAGCCGCTGTGGTGTAGTGGTGAGACTACTCGCCTCCCACCAAGGCGAACCGGGTTCGATTCCCTGCGGGGTAACACCAATATTTTCACATGTGGGAATCGTGCCGGTCGATGCCACTGGTTGGCAGGTTTTCTCAGGGATCTCCCGTTTCCCCACCTTTTCATTCCAGCGCAGCTCTATAATCACCTCGCTTCACCCTCAAGACCTCGATGTTAAGAGCCGCGCACATATCTTCACTGTTCACTCACTCAATATATATGGTGTTTCAATTGCTCTCACAAATGTTGAGCGACATTCCCACTGTCTCGTGCAGGGCGAGCACGGCGTCCTACCTGACGTCACAGTCGTGTTGTCTGTCAAACAGCGGACTGTAAAAACATTTGTTTAGTTTATGCCAAGTATGTCCGGGCGGGGAGATCGGTCTTGAGGTGATCCTCCTCGCCCTGTTATGAAAGAAGCTGATCGAGCACCGGTGTTCCGAGTGGGAAGGGATGAGACAATGCCTGCGCAATACGGAAGGGAATGGTTGTTAATGCTGGACATTCCCGCAACGATACTCCGACTAAGACGCTGCTCCTCCTCGCCCACGGCGGGTTTTCTCTGTCAAGCCGTCTTCGTGCGTATTTTAAGATGTAGTGGAAAATGCCGTATGGTGAGGAGGTGCACATCGTCTCAGAGCATTCACGGGCATGTGATGTCACTATGCTTGCACAAACACGCACTAGCGGAAGGCTTTTTTGAAAAGGCGACAAAACAGGTGAACGAGCAGGACAAAGAAGGGTTCAAAAACACTCCTGTGAGGGCGTGCGGGCGTGCATTATGTTGCTGGAAAGTTGTTTCTGAGAACTTAACCTGACAGCATGCAGGTCCAAGGGAAGTTTTTAACATACCTGCGTGCAGTCAATGACTCTGTTATCGCCACCAGTGACTACAAAATACGAACAACTGTCCATACTATCACGTGAGTAGTAGGCGACGAGAAGCACTGCAAATTGAGGCGGACTGTAACGCTCGACTGTAGTCCTTCTAACTGCAGCATCGTGGTAATTCATTTCCCAAAGAAAACAACAATTCGTCACTTCAGACAATATGTCGCCAGTCTGTGCAGCAGGGGCGAATTCAGAAAAGGTCGCACGGGACATGACGATCCCTCCCCCTCCCCTACGGCTATATAAATCTTCACACTGACATGAAACAATTCCACAAATGTTTTTAAACTGAAATTATATAATAACAGAACTGTTTAAAGAACTGATTTAATTAAATATATCATATCCTAAATTTATGAAGAGAGAGTGCCCTCCTCCCATACCGTGAGTCGAAAGTCTACTTCATCTGCACCTGCACAATGGGAGTACGACCCCATCCTCCTTCCCCACCCCGGGACCAATAGTCTATATCCGTCCCTGTAGTCTATAGCATTTCATGTTAGACTATACTGACACTGATACAAACAAAGTTGCCGCTGAAGTGTAAATAGCAGAACGAGTAAGGGTCGTTGGGATATAATATTTTCCTGTGAAAGGCGTCTCTAAATGCTCACGGTATTCTGCTGAATATATACAGAGAAAAATGAATAGTTCCTGGTATCAAATACATTTACTTGGGTATGTGTTTACTTGGAAATTTTTTTTGTTAACATTGCCAAACTGCTCTTGCGCAAAAAATCCGCATTCGTTCACTTGAATAAAATAATATTGTTAAAAATAATGTGTTGGGCAAAACGTATTTTTGGTTGTTTCGACATAATCAGTAGATATTTAGTACACACATCGATTTCACGATAGTTGCGGTGCGTTTCATATTAACAAGGCAGGTTCAAATCACTAGCTTGTTTCGAATTGAGCAAATATATATTTTTTGCAATGAATGATCTGTAACAGCAAAGTGAAATGGTTACAGTACTGGCTCTCATTTTGCTGGCTGCGCCATTTGGTATTCTTCGTACAAGAAACACAGCATAAGCCTTCGTGCACAGTACATGTGACAATTTGGAAACCAGTCGAGTTTTTAGTATGGCTGGTAGAACGTAAAATGTTATGATACTGAGTGTAATTAACATTTATAAAATGGTTATATGCTAGTGAAGAAATCTTTGTTATCGTACAGAGCATAGTTCCACAATTTTTATTAGTTGTATATCAATTGTTTATAATAGTTTATAAATTGTTAGCTATCTTTCAGCATAGTAACCTAATTGTATCAAGTAAATACTTCATTTTGGAGACTTCCACATGTGAGTTGATATTTTATTGAGATTTTTATATTTATTTCGTGGTAATAAAATAACATACGGTGTGGGGTAGTGTTTTATTTTAATACAGTTTCCTTAAATAGCATCGTATGTGATACAAGGAAACCAGTTAGCGACAGTGTTGGAATTAAAAACGTTTTGGTGCAAGGCGCATTTCTATTTTCTAAACCTGCATTACCAAAACGCGTTTTCGTTTCTTTGGATGATTTTAAACTATTGCTACTATTACTACACTTATTCATAATATTTTGATACAATCATGGTGATTCCTCCAACCATAAGCGTGACCATGGGGTGTTCGTATAGAAGAGTACAAAATTGCGCATTAAGAAGCCGTTTAAATACACTCATCTCCTTCCCTCCAAATTAGAAACACGCAGACACGTAAAGAATATAATGCGCGTTACTGCAGCCTATTATTTTAATTTCATTGTGCTTAAGAAATATAATCCCTTATGTATCTCGTTAAGGGCATTCAACAGGCCAAAATAATTGTTTGCCCTTTTAGCATATTGTTACAATTTCTCAAAGTCAGTGGACTTAACCAGGTTCTTTAAAGGAACGAGGTCTTATTTAAATAAAATAGTTACAATTATTTCCTTATTTATATACAAAAAACAGAAAGAATACTCTCGTTTGAATATCTCAAAATACATTACTATCACTTGCTATTTACAATTAATAAATTTCATTAATACAATTTACAATAACCTCAAAGAAATTAATGCAACCAAATAACCAAAATCAGTCCCACTAAAGAGTGTATCAAAGCATACTGAATTATTTTAAGAATGATATGTTTATGTTTGACAGCTCCAGTATTTACAGTAGAGTCCGTCTCACACATTAATACAGTCCCACCTTAATTCAGTACACATTGCACCAGTCCGGAATGTTCTAATAAACAGAGCTCTTCCATGCACAACAGCCCTCTACTCGTCGGGTGCCACGCCCTCTTGTCTGTCCACGCCACACAAACACTCGTCTGCCATCGTTTCGCACCATCTGCCGTCGTCCGTCCTCTCAAGTGACATCTCTCGCTGCAACAGACATCGCCTGAATACCGCACTTCCGCCAGATGCCTAACACAAAGACTCCCGATCCTCCGGTTGCTGTGGCATTTATAGGAGACGCCGACTGCCGTCGATAACCTTCTTTGCATGCCACGNGCTGTGGCATTTATAGGAGACGCCGACTGCCGTCGATAACCTTCTTTGCATGCCACGTTGCGACGAAGAAAATGATTACCAGAAAGTTCTGGCTCACACTCAAGTCGTCGACTTCTCCGGCAGAGGAAGGAGCTGTGACGCCATCCAGGTCAGCCATCAATCATTCCCCAGCCGCTGGGCGACTTAGCGGATAGTGNGTGGGTCACCCCCCACAGCGCCGGGACGGCACATAACAATGAAACACGACGCCCATGCCCAGTGCGGTGTTCGCGTGTAACAATATTATATCTTTTTCGTTGTGATACGAAATAATAGGCTGAAAAATTCATGGCAATAGAGAAAAACGGCTTTTTAAATAATAATAAAATGGATTACAGAAATTTTGTATTTATGAATTTTTCGTGCATATCTCAAGGGGACCGAATCAATACATCACGCTACAATTAGAAATAACTGGCAATGTTAATATAACGCCATGAAAAATTTCTTACGAATTTTCTACGTGGTTCACCTGTAGAAAAATGTTAACTTTTAAGATAAATTTTAATATCAAAATAATTACAAGTGAAAGCCTTACTGTAGGTGAACCAACTGTCGAATTTTAAACGGATTGTAACATGCCTCTCTTTTACCTTCGAACATCACTTTGCTGAAGTCAAAATTTGTGTTAACGTTACCTTTTTGNGATTGTAACATGCCTCTCTTTTACCTTCGAACATCACTTTGCTGAAGTCAAAATTTGTGTTAACGTTACCTTTTTGAAATTTGTACGATTCAGTATGTTTTTAAGTTTATATTATTATATTGACATAAAAACACATCATGTGTGTTATTTTTAGT
This sequence comes from Clitarchus hookeri, assembly GCA_002778355.1. NCBI lineage: Eukaryota > Metazoa > Arthropoda > Insecta > Phasmatodea > Phasmatidae > Clitarchus > Clitarchus hookeri. The sequence goes on from NQII01007695.1 coordinate 50,808, forward strand.
CATTTTCAATTTTTTATCAAGTTTTTATTGATATAATGTAACAAGATCATGAAATNATCATGTGTGTTATTTTTAGTCATTTTCAATTTTTTATCAAGTTTTTATTGATATAATGTAACAAGATCATGAAATATCATCATAATTTAGAAAAAATTGGCCCTTGAGCAGTCTACATGATTATCTCCGGGGTCCTTGAATGTGGGACGAGAACTCTGGCCACACATGTGTATCCGACGTGCAGTAACACATACTGGAGCCTAGCCGTTCATTGGACTGTACCCGCAGCTCTTACCTTTAAAACACACTTATCATATCATAGTCTCAAAGGGGTTTTTTTTATCATTGCTCATTTACACTCCCGTTTAGTACCGGAAGCAACCCAAGCGGAAAACAGCTTACATACTATACGCGCGCGTACACACACACGCACTTATCTCTTGCATAACAAAGATTATAGTGCGAAAACGTTTTTTTCGGAAGGTGCCTTAGTTAGCTCGGTCACGGAAGTCGCCTACAATAAGAAATGTAGAATTGGCACAGCCGAAACCAAGACTTTTGCCGNGTCGCCTACAATAAGAAATGTAGAATTGGCACAGCCGAAACCAAGACTTTTGCCGCTTATCTCTAAGGTCGTAGAAGCTAACGTTAAAAAAATCACAACGACCAAGGCCACAGCAAGCAAATGAAGGTCACGACTAAAAAACTTGTACAATCAGGAAATGCAGTTTTTAAGTCGGAATTAATCCCAACAAAACCAGCACAGACTACACACCAAACGCTACGCAATTTGAATGTGGCAAAATCGTCAGTAGTTATAAATTAGGGGTTCACCGACACCTGGCGTCCTGGTGAGTTGCCGCGGTGCCATTGCCACTATCATGGAAGACGTCACGCGGCAACCTACTGCTCTGTCATTCATCAAAAGCAGCGGCCATGTTGGATTTCCCATTTTTCCTTTTTTCCCTTTTTTATTTCCCTCCTGCTTTTACATTCCACCTTGGAACTTCACGCTCTTGCATTCCATTTGGTGGATTTCTCGTATTCTATCCAGACTTTCTCACCCCCCACATTCCATCTCTCGGGGGCTTTCTCATATTCCTCCCACATTCTATCTCTTGGGGTTTTCGTAGAGTCCTCCTTATATCACCCTTCTCTCTCGTCTCCCAGAAGGTTTTCTCAGAATCCTCCCAGTCTCATTCCTGTCTCTCGTCCATTCAATCTCTCTCATCTCCCATATTATATTTCTTGGTGGTTTTCTCAGAGCCCTCCCAGTCTACTTNTGGGAATGTTTTTCTTTAGTTGTTTGGGAACTCAAAAAAAGCTGGAGGCATGCGTGATCGTTCCGGCCATCCTTGGATCACCAGTCCAACTCCTTGACCACATGACTACCATTGCATGGTATGTGTTAGGAGAGGAAATAGCGTACATACGCGCGCACATCGGCCTACACACCACTCTCTCTCTCTCTCTCTCTCTCTCTCTCTCTCTTTCTCTCTCCAGACAATAAAATTGTAATCGTGAAAAAATCAACATTGAATGGGTATGCGAAGATATATACATATATGGTAAATACTCTCCTAATCATTCTGAAAATAATTATATATATAATTACATGCATAGTAAATACTCGCACGATCATTCTGAAAATAATAATATACAATTATATAGATATATATGCACTTACATACTGTNCATAGTAAATACTCGCACGATCATTCTGAAAATAATAATATACAATTATATAGATATATATGCACTTACATACTGTATGTGAGTGTAACAGATTTTACAATAATTAATAGAATTGAAAAGATCTCATACTAAGGTAATAAGAGAAGCTTGCTGTACCAAACCAGAAGTCAGTACGAGGCGAGCAGCATGTGCACTAACATCTTAAAATGTGTGTTTCCTTAGAAGATAAGGACTGTCGGTCAAAACATATGTACGTGGAAATATTAAACATAGCTGAGCAGACGGGCTTCGAAGACGCGATCACCAAGGTGGAAAACCACATGTGCATGCCCTATCTNTATTAAACATAGCTGAGCAGACGGGCTTCGAAGACGCGATCACCAAGGTGGAAAACCACATGTGCATGCCCTATCTGCCAGGCCCATGCGTACGCTCGTTCGAGGCTCGTTTCCGGTAAAAAAAAACCACAGATATATACACCATTGTTTGTAAATCGTTTTTGAAGTTACGAGGAACGATTTAAAGGCAGGCNAAAAAAAAACCACAGATATATACACCATTGTTTGTAAATCGTTTTTGAAGTTACGAGGAACGATTTAAAGGCAGGCAATGCCATACCTGTGACAACGAAAATCCCTGGAAACAGTATATTGCACATGATAAGTATAATCGCGTACGAGCTGAATGGATGTGAATTAGATGCGATGAGAGAGGTTAGAATTACCACCGCCATAAATAATTATCTCTCATTGATGCACAACCAAATGCCAGCAGCTAATATGGCATGTTGGGGGTTCGAAGCGGTCTTTCAGGTCCCTGTCTATGCTAATCGAAAATTCGAATTACAAGCATGTAATTATTAATTCCAAGCAGTAGCTAGTTATTCTGACGGCCAACATGCAAGCGAACACAGTTCTGGGATGCCACGGTACTATCGATACTATCTATAGAATGTCTACTTCCACACGTCCAAGGCAGGAACGTCGATATTGCGTTTTGTACATGGTGTGTAGAGACGTACCCGAGCGTGCCAAGCTCTATGAACGTAAATTGGAATTTCAAAACAAGTTTTGCAAGTGACAAGCCGTGCTACATAATAGTTACATTTCAGACAGTCAAACAGAAGGCTGTCAATTCAGACAGTTCAAAATTATATCATTCGAACATAAAGAACGTTAAAGTTTCCCTCAACTCTGAGTATTACCCGTATAGTTTGACAAGCACCAAAACTGTCGCTTGGTAGAAAGTGTTTATACTGGTGTCTGAAGGGCCAATTTACTACTTAAGTAAACACAGGGCGATTGGAGTTCAAAAACAATCTAGTTTTATTATTCCTTTCACAGGTTCATCGACATACAAGTTCCCTAGACAACTCCCTCCCGTTTAGGTACGTGGATTACTTATAGTTCGCGTCGTGGGGGGGGGGGATAATCTTCTTCGTACTTGCTGGGTGATTCCAGATATTCGTAGCACTCGCGGAACACTACTCAGGGTCCTTTACATACGCTGGATGACTGTACTTATCTGTTCGGCTGTGCTGGTAGGTGATTCTGCAGTTGAGGTCAGGTGACCTGGAACTGCAGGCCTCTGCGTCTGGTGTCGGCTCGTTCTCCTGGACTCGCTGCGCCTCTCCGGATTCTCGTCGGCCGGCCTGCCGATGCGGACTCGCTCCGCGCTCCTCGACGCCCGTCCGCTGACTTCGTCTCCTGCTCCCGACGGCCCGACTGACC
>NQII01007695.1:54559-87819 GCA_002778355.1 Clitarchus hookeri
TAGCCAACTAATTCATGAAACTGACGGGGAAGGAAGACAGTCTATGCGAGAGTGGTGGAAGTCATACAACATTATGAAGGCTATTCACAACATAGAAGAGGCTTGGAAGGAAGTTAAAAAAAGTTGTATGAACGGGGTGTGGCGTAAAGAAACCGGTCTACATCACCTTCGTGGATCTTCTTAACAGGTCTACTAGAGACAAGTGCTTGAAGACATTGCTGCAATGATTGAGGGTCTGAACTTGAAGATGTCGCAGTAGAAGATCTCGTAGAACTTGTAGCAACGCACGACGATCCTCTCAGCAATGAAGATCTGATCGAGTTACAGAATAATCCTATCTACGATGAGGAAGAACAAGTAGAAGAGAAAGTTTTATCTTCAGGGGGAATACAAAATGCTCTTTCAAAAATTTATTCAGGTTTGGACATATTGCAGAGTATAGACAATAATGATGACCGTGTCTTAACCGTGTGTCAAACTATTAAAAACAGTGTTGGGTGTTATGAACGTATTTTACAAGAACGTAAAAAAAACGCTACCCAAAAGACAATAGATGTATTTTTCCGTAAAAAATAATTAATAGTATGTATGTATTGCATAAAGTGTTCTTAGAATTAAAGTGATTGATTAAAATGATTCGTATTTTTTTGTATTAAATTTTGACTATGTTTAATCATAAACCTCGATATACGCGAATTTCAGTTAACGCGATTTTTTCCGGAACGTATCCCTCGCGTAAAGCAGGGTATTACTGTATAGATTTACCGAACGGTATGTACATGGTAGCGTATCAATTCAAACCTTCTGGACTTCCTGAGCAAGTGGAAAGCTGCAACTGACTCAAAAACTGGGGTGACAAAAAACATTGAAAAGCTAAGAGGAATGTCTAGACCTATATCCGACACCATGTAGCATTGTAACATGTCTCTTGTGTTACATGCGACCGGACACAAAGCTCTCTTGCATCATCATCATCAATATAATAGCTCGTGCAAAAGAATATAATATACGCCAGGTGTTGGTTATGCAGTCAATTGCNCTTGCATCATCATCATCAATATAATAGCTCGTGCAAAAGAATATAATATACGCCAGGTGTTGGTTATGCAGTCAATTGCATATGAGATGTACCATCCCAACAGCAGTGTAATTACCCATTGGACAGATACCTATACGGACGATCAGCAAACGAACACCATGAAGCGTGGAGCAGTTACATGGAAAACAATGTGGTCTCTGCTAATGTGTAAAGTTTACTTGGCTACAATAATGTAAGCATGCTGTCACAAACATATAATAAGCAANTGTGGTCTCTGCTAATGTGTAAAGTTTACTTGGCTACAATAATGTAAGCATGCTGTCACAAACATATAATAAGCAACAAGTGTTACATCTCGCCCGCAGCCATCAGCAGTGCAGCATTCAGTAGACAACCACCACTACCATCACCATGAGCAATATGTTTTACACACTTGACTGTGTACAGTCTCTGACGGAAAATGTGAACTTATACGAGAGATACTTTGTGGGGTATAGGAGGGTAGTATTTAAACCAGAACTGGAACACGAACAAGCGCAGGTATGTGATAGTGAAAGCATATGTGGGTATAACATAATGCATGGGATAGTTTCCACAGCGATATTCTGCCATACTGCAAGTACGATNGTGAAAGCATATGTGGGTATAACATAATGCATGGGATAGTTTCCACAGCGATATTCTGCCATACTGCAAGTACGACAGGTGTAGCATCGCCAATCTCTGACCAAACAGTCAGCTACCTGTAAATGGACACGTTCTCACAGTGCATGCAGAATTTGAAGATATTGCCGAATTGCATCGCGAGAACAAGACATTGGACTTTGCCCTACGTGATGTAGACANAAATGGACACGTTCTCACAGTGCATGCAGAATTTGAAGATATTGCCGAATTGCATCGCGAGAACAAGACATTGGACTTTGCCCTACGTGATGTAGACAATGGTACAATCTGCCGGTGGACCGAAGAATGTACAGAGCACATACATACCACTATGCTGGAAGACTGGGGAAGCAAATCGATCCTACCCTGTGTAGCCAAGGTCTACTGTGTATATAAGTAAAAAAAAAGAAGATTAAGTATCTGAAATGTGTGTGAGCAGTAGTACATCATGGACATAGAAGCCTCGAGTATGGACACGGACAGCACGACAGTCCAGGGAGAACTTACATGTCGCAGCAATTGTAAATGTTGGGAAGCTATTTGTAACCTTATTGCATGTATTATGATGCTATTGGTTGAAATTCTGATGTTGTGGTGGCTGTGACATCACACCCCCACCATGCACAGTTGAAAGAGAGATATGTAAGACTCATGCACCTGACTCGTCGTCATCAGCGATCTAACAAAGATGAGCGCACCATTCTGCCCAGAGACTGCCTACACCAGTGTGATGCCAGGTCGTAGTATGGTCACATACGACGTCGGGGATGGAGCTGAGCAGCAGTCATACAGTGAGGACTGTGATGGAGTAGCTCATTGGGTGCTGGCCCACAATCCAGCAACGTATGAACACTGCCAGAAAATGAGCACATTAACAACATCCAGGAGGTGTGCAATGTTCTACATGCACACAGACACGTCTCTATCATGCAGCGAGGACGAGGTACTGACTCATGCATTGCTGCATGAGGGCACCCAAATTCACATCCCCGACTACAACCCCACAGTCACGTTGGCAGAACCGTCAGTGATGTCAGTTCCCACTGTCGACGTCGACACCCAGCTGCCAGATGTCACCGACGCCCCCCCCCCCTATGTGGATGATACATCGCAATCGGCACCAAGGCGCAATCGGCCGGCGAGGGTGGTACCTGACATCACCACCACCAGCCAGTCGGAGGTGTCGACGCTGATGCCTACAACACATCGCCGAATACAAGTCACCTGCAGACACCGGAAACCAAAGCAGCAGAAGCAGCAGCCTGCCTCTGCCATCTTTCAGCCCTAGAGTACTGGCGCAGGTGTAGGTGGGTCCATGCCGTCGACAGGAGTAGCGACCAACCTGCTTGATGTAATTTGACCACTGTGGAGAGGAAGGAGATGCTGCATAGCTTGTTTTAATGCTTGCTGGATAAGATTTAAGGAAAATAAAAAAAATATATGTAGAGTGAGAGACATTTTACTATGAAATAACATGTACATATAAGTAGAGAGAGGCATTTGTAAATCTGTTTTTTTTTAGTATATGTGTAATCACACACACCCCATTAGGTTTGAAATTTAATATAAAGTGTTGATTGTCAGTGCAGTAAAAATATATATGTAGTGTGAGAGAGGTGTTTGTAAAAGAATCGTAAGTAAATGTAATGTTTATTTCAAGTGTATGTGTAATGACGCACGCACCATTAGGTTTAAATTTAAATATAAAGTGTATATTTACGTTACAGTAAAAGTAGATATGTAGTGTGTGTGTATGAGAGAGAGAGAGAGAGAGAGAGAGAGAGAGGGACATTTGTAGCAATTCATATATGAATGTTATGTTTTTAAAAAGTATATATGTGTAATCACACACACCGTTAGGTTTGAGACTAATTATAAAGTGTAGATTCACATTGCAGTAAAAGTATATATGCAGGGAGGCATGTGTAAAAAATCATAAATGAGTGTAATGATTTTTAAGTATATATGTGTGATCACACACATGCTCCATTAGGATTGAGAATAAATATAAAGTATAGATTGTCATTACAGTAAAAGTAGATATGTAGTGAAACATATGTAAATAATCATAAGTGAATGTAATGTTTTTTAAAGTATATGTGTGTTATTATATGCACAATCCATTAGGTTTTTAATTAAATATTTAAAAAGTTGTCATTGCAGTATGCAGTGAGAGTGAGAGAGATAGAGAGAGATATATCTGTAAAAAAAAATCATAAGTGAATGTATATTTTATTTTCAAATATATGTGTGTGTAATCACACACATACGAACTATTAGGTTTGTCATTGCTGTATGTATGTAGTGAGAGAGGACGACGTTTGCAAAAAAATCCTAAATTATGGAAATGTTGTTTCCTATTTCATTGTATATAAATCCGTCAATAAATATATATATTTGTNAAAAAAATCCTAAATTATGGAAATGTTGTTTCCTATTTCATTGTATATAAATCCGTCAATAAATATATATATTTGTAACCGTACTCAATATGTTCTTTATTAAACATTATCTGTCTGGAGTGAGGTGACAAACCTACCCGAAACACAAGTACTTTTATTCATCGTGACCATTGTATTAAAGGTCACATTAATATACTTTAACTGTAGAGGGAGAGGCAAAAGTTGTTAGTATAGTCCAGATATTATTCTATGTAGAGAGAGAGAAAGAGTGAGAGATGGGGCATAAACACGAAACACAAGTACCTTGAATGACAACATACAACATGTATTATATAAATATGATCGCTGGATGCTGCAACCACTCAATCTGTAGGGGGAGAGATAAAGTCTACTGAATCGAATTCGTGGTCATTCTTGGCATCTCTGTAATTACGAGGGCCATTCAGAAAATATGTTTCCCTAGTCTGCCATCTGCAAGAAACTTTATTGCCAAGACACACAATGATGCCAACGGATAGGAGTCCTAGTCACCTGTTTCTTTATGTAGTCCCCACCGACATCGATGGCGTTGTCCCACTGCTTCACGAGCTGAATAACCCCTGTTGGTAAAAGTTCGTGTCTGTGCGGCTGCTTCAACGTCTTCATTGGTGGTGTAACGGCGCTCTACTAGTAACCTCTTGATCGCAGGGGAGAAGTGCAAGTCTCTGGGTGCCATGTCAAGACTGTATGGTGTGTGGTCCAGGTGCTCCCACCCGATGGTGGCAATATGGTTGACAGTTGCAGCTGCCATATGGGCTCTTGCATTGTCGTGCAGAAGGATGACTTCTTTTGCGAGAAGGCTAGGTCTCTTTCGTCGAATCNTGCCATATGGGCTCTTGCATTGTCGTGCAGAAGGATGACTTCTTTTGCGAGAAGGCTAGGTCTCTTTCGTCGAATCCGATTTTTTACGTGTTATGGCCTCTAAGTAGAGGTCAGCATTGATGGATATTCCTTCCCCTCGTCACCATTCTCCTGTATCCAAAAAATGAACAAAAGATTCCCTTCGGCATCCCGAAACACAATCGAAAGCACAGTGCCTGCTACGGGGTTGCTTGAGCTTCTGTCGGTCCGGGGATGTCGTATGATTCAATGCCATGGACGTGGCCTTGGACTCGGGGCTGGAACGAATGGCCCAGCTCTCGTCTCCAGTCACTGTTCAGANTGCCATATGGGCTCTTGCATTGTCGTGCAGAAGGATGACTTCTTTTGCGAGAAGGCTAGGTCTCTTTCGTCGAATGCGATTTTTTACGTGTTATGGCCTCTAAGTAGATGTCAGCATTGATGGATATTCCTTCCCCTCGTCACCATTCTCCTGTATCCAAAAAATGAACAAAAGATTCCCTTCGGCATCCCGAAACACAATCGAAAGCACAGTGCCTGCTACGGGGTTGTCTTGAGCTTCTGTCGGTCCGGGGATGTCGTATGCTTCAATGCCATGGACGTGGCCTTGGACTCGGGGCTGGAACGAATGGCCCAGCTCTCGTCTCCAGTCACTGTTCAGANTTCAATGCCATGGACGTGGCCTTGGACTCGGGGCTGGAACGAATGGCCCAGCTCTCGTCTCCAGTCACTGTTCAGAGCAGGAACGTCTTGTAGCGCGAGAAATTCTGCAGGATTGTTCCATTCTTTGGGACTTGTGGTCTGGCGCGAGTTGGCGAGGCACCCACCGTAATGCAGTGCTGCAGGATGTCATGGGCGATGCCTGTCTCGAATTAGCTCGTCCGCTAATGGTCTCCTCTCCTGTAGCTATTTGCTGGGCGCCCGGATCTCGCATCATCGAACAGACTCGTGCGCCCGCCTCGGGACTGCTGATGCCATCGCCGCACCATTTGCGATGGATTCCGGTACGAGGGACCCGTCGTAGCGGACAACAGCCCACACTTCCTCCATTGTCCACGACTGCAAAACACGTATGTTCTCCATTCTTGCCCGGCGCACACTCTGCTCTGTTGTCCTGTGTGTAACACGACAAATTTTACTCAAATAACATGAATCGAAATTTACAGCTACAAAATTCAACCACGTTCATAACTTAACGGGATTTGATTTCATTATCCTTAAAATTGAACGGTGGCGTCCTGTTTGACCGTACAGCAAATAACAGCGGAAAAAGTTTGTAAATAGCTAGTGTTGTGGTCAGTTTTAATGAGCTTGCTGTTCTGGTAAGCAATAAGCCATTCTAGGCAAACGAATCATGACTTTTCATTTAGCGGCGTATTTCGTATATGGTTTGATTGCAGTTAATTGACTTCTTTTGTCAGTCCTCCTTTCATACTTTCTGCACGAAGAGTGTCCTTCCTGGCATGTACAATTCAACCTTACCATTGACCTAGTGACCAGAATACATCCGCCAAAAAAGTGGCAATGTACAACTACTACAACCATTAATGTGTTATTATTGGAACGTCTATTACCATAATGTTAATTCAAGTAAAATTAAACTAATTTTGGTGGGTCCCAAGTTGAAGGGCGTTCAAAAATCTAAATATTTTATACATTATTTTACTTATAACTTTTATTTCTGTTTTTCGTTGTTGTGCTAAATAGCAGCCTGAAAAATGCATGACAATGGCGAAAGATTGATTCTATAAATTAATAAAAGAACCTGTATACATTTTAAGTTAAAAAAAAAAATTTGTAATCTTTTTTTTATCTATTAATGTAAACATGATTTTCTACAGCTCGAAATAATTGTCTATACAATTAGAATGTCCTGAAGAATATTTCTGGGCAAAGTGTTACGTGGTTCGTCTTAATTAAATTTTAACTTCTGGGGTAAAATTTAAAAGTAAAAACAGTCAATAAACGAACCAAGTGCTGAATTAAAGGAAAACTGCAGCATGCCACGGCTTCGGCTTCAGAAACACTTTAACTGAAATCAAACTTAGCGTTAAAATATTATTTTGAAGTTTGTACAAATTAAAATTTTATGATAAAATTTTACATCTACGCTTAAATAAAAAAGTACATAATGAATGTTATTGTTTTAAATTATTTGGCATTCTTATTAAATTATTATTGGTAACACTTCACAAAACCCTCAAACATCCTCAATATTNTGTTTTAAATTATTTGGCATTCTTATTAAATTATTATTGGTAACACTTCACAAAACCCTCAAACATCCTCAATATTTATAAAAAAATTGCCCATGAACAGAATTTATCGTACTACCTTTGATAATACGTTAAAACATTTCTCCACTTTTCATTAATTCGCTACCGAAATTATTTTACCCACCTCCTCAATGTTCACACTGATGTCAGTGGAGTTACGGGTAAGAAATGTTTAAAAGAATAACGTGGAAAGTCCTTGTCAACTGCGAACAAGCCATGCCATTTTGAATGTGATGTAAGAGATGCTGGCGTGCAGCCTACCTTGGTTGTTAATTAACATAGATGAATCAGCAGCGGTTGCGGGAGGGGGTGGGGATAACTGGAGACGAGTTTTTGCATCTCTCGGCGTTGAACTGGCGCGGTACCGGCGTACCCGGCGGCACCCGGGAGCGGGTAATGTGGTCTCTGTCGAGAGTAGTGGAGTGGGACACGCCACCTGCTCGCATGCTCTGGAAAACACTTCAGTTAGAAGTGAGAGGACGACACTCGCCCTCAGGACGTCGCAGCTAATGACACTCCACCAAGCTGCTTCTCTACGCACTAACATGAGCTTACACACGTACGTGCATACATCAGCAAACCGCTACTTAATTTCTGCTCAAGGCTCTTTGTGGAACAAGTTCTTTACAGATAATTACGTTTTCAGAAGAAAAAAAACTTTAGTTAATTAATATTACTGGTTTTCCGAATTGAATAAATTTATATATTTTAACGAATTAAAATATATGAATTAGCATTGCCAAAAAATACGAAAAGGGAAGACCCGAAATACTATTTGTTTTGGAAAATAAAATAAAATTCCCAGAATTTCATATATTACAAAAATTATTTATTTTTTACATATCAAAAAAGGAATATCCGATAAAAAAAAGTATTACAACTGACTTTTTTTCCATCTCAAGCGAACGTGTTATAACACTAATTTGGAACCGAGGTGGTGAAGTGGTTAGACTACTCGCCTCCCACCTAGGCGAACCGGGATTTTCGCATGTGGGAATCGCGCCGTACGATGCTGCTGGTAGGCGGGTTTTTTTTTTTTTGGATATCCCGGTTCCCCTACGCTTGCATTCCGGCGCTGCTCCAAGCATCGGCTCTCAAGACCTCGATACGCCGAACTCTCGCCTCTCTTGTGACACGAATATATCTTGAACTTGGGAAAGGGCATGTGACTAAAAAAAATCACTGTCTTTAAACAGGAACGTACCAAAATTGGACACCAAAATTTGCCAGAGTAATAGCTTTGATACTTCCAAAACTTTAAAAAAAAAATACAGGTAATATTATACACGAGCGTTTAATTGTAATTATGTCATTTCAGGTCTTTCGGCTGTGTTCCCGGTTGTTACGCCTACATCATTTGTATGTGTAGGCGTACTCGTTATAAATGTGCAAGTTCATTAAATAAATTATTGAATTTATGCCGTTGATCACTACTCATGTTAGTTTCACTATTGCTATTTCTAAGCTGTTTGTATTCTTTGTTTTACAAAGCCATTTGCGGCACACATTTTTTTCTCAAAATCTCAAGAATAAATAAAGAAATTTTTCCCAAATCGCTTTGAAAAGTGGAAGTTAATTTAACAGAAGTTACTTGCTGGAAACTTAGCTGTATTCCTTTAGTCAATGTTAATAAATTCAATAAATACCACAGGCGCTAAACTAATTGCGATTACCAGAAATTTAATGTTTACGGTTTCTTTTTAACATCGTCTCTAGCGTTTAGCATTTTCGAATTCTACATATGTCCAATGTATGTAAACAGAGTTTTTAGATATCTGTAGAAAAACTACGAGGAAACTTTTCAAAGGGAAAATTCCCAGTAAAATAAGGCAAGTGTTTGAATGACATCTATGTATTCTCTTCTGGCTTCGTGTTGTGATCTAATTTCCAGTATCTATACATATTATAAAACTCAACGTCTCTCTGTCTCTGTCTGTTAGTGCGCTTATCACTCGAGAACCACGTTCCGATTTACGTGTTTTTTTTAAATTCATAGCTATGTTCTCTGGCCAGGTTTTAATATATATTTTGTTACGTAAAGTAACATAAGGAATAAGCAGTGACGATCATAGTGAATCAAGTCGGAAAAAAGTTTGCCGCCAGCGCGCTCCCTTGCAATACGCTGTCTAAACCAATTCCCGCATACACTTTAAGAGATATCAAAAGTTTTGTGAAAAAGTAATTTTTCACGAGTTGGTTAACCGTACGCGGACGTGGAGAGCCATGGCGCCGGCGGAAGGGTTTTGATNGTCGCGTGCGCTCGGCCGGCACTCAGTTGGCTCGCGTCGTTAGTAACTAACTAATCAAGTTCGAGCATGTACGTGCATTTATTGCGGGTCCGCTGCGAATTTTAATGTCCATTATTTATTTAAAAAAAACCTAAACATTAGTTTTGTAGTCAACACGAGCGGAGCCGCGGGCACAGCTAGTACACATATGATTCTCTACCATTGTAAAAGATAATTACCTAAATGCGATTATTAAATATAATTTTATATACATGTATTTAAAGTGGCGGCCCATAGTTGATGAAACTGAATTGAATTGTATAAGAACCAGTCAACCAATGCCAGATTTTTGCAAAACATATACTGAAAACAGTTCGATCAGTTATTCATGATCGTACAGTAATGTGAGTTCGTTACGTTGGCACTATGCCTTCCAGAGGGCATTCATTATTTTCCAGCTCGACTAAGCACGTCTATTGGCGTGATATTTTGATTATAGATAAAGTAAATACAGCGGATGTTCTTTCCTTGACATAACCTCGTAATATTTACTAAGTTCTGCTGTTTTCGTTCTGTTCAAAACGCAGAATTTATTATTTTTTTTCTGCTCTGAAGCTATATTTTAATTCTGAAAGAATTACAGAAGCTTCAAAAGGGGAAAAAAATGCCTCAGCTGTTCGTAATACTTTAACTTTACATGCAAGTTTTTTAATGAAGGCATATAAAAGTTCTTTGATTTGCGAAAACAATTGAATATAGTTTAAAACTGCGAATACACGTGATTTTTCTCGCAGATATTCACATTCTCTCCAAACCAAAGCAATTTAAACTTTCAAGGATGCATACGTAAATTACATTTGTAGAGAGAAATAGATCTTCACCGTACCCACAGTGCACCGGAATATGGCATTTGGTGTACAATGTACCGCTGATTTATTTTACAACTAATTTATAATAGGGTAATTCAAAATAAAATAGGTAAAAGTTTACTAAATATTTTACAGGAAGCATTTATGAATAGGTCAAATGAACTTCATTTATCAGGTATTAATTAGCTTTCCAGATTCCAACAAAATGAAACTAACTGTAGAGTGCTTCATCAAAAATCTCACGTTTAACAGGTTTACTGAAGAGAGTATAATATTAAAGACAAAAAGAAATTTGCAGGAATTTAAGTTTTGTCAATGGTAATGTATTTTAACAAATGATATTACAAAGCGAGAAAAATATTTGCTGAGAGACCAAATTTCTCTACCCAGCATTCATCTAGACAGTTAATGATGTGAGAGAAATGATATGTGTTGTTTGTACGATATAAATATTAATAACCTAAGTAGTTCGATATGTGAATGTTTCTGCTTGTTACACGCAGTAGCTCATACGGCCGAAGAGTCTGGTCTTAGTATAAAACAGAAGTTACTTCAAAGGAATAACTTCAGCAATATTTTTAACTGTCGCCGTAACAAAAAAGCGCTTTAATAAAAGAGCTCTGTAATTCTAGAACGAAAGTTGTAATTGTACTACCCTGAAACCAGATTTTTGAATTGTGGTTTTGTCATTTTTTATAGTGCAGTGGTGTGATACTCAGTAAAACATCTCATAGAATAAAAGTATGCTTCCTTGAAAGTGAATCGAAGATCAATTCGTAATATGTTACGATTCGTCGTACAGCTTCAGGGTCCCGAGGAGAAAGTGGACATACTTACTGATAACTTTAAAGAAACATACTCGAATGGAAACACGGAAACTTTATTTCTCAAAGCAGGTAAATGAATATCGCAGAGTCGCCCGAACCTGTTCCGCGAATAAATGCATATGAAATAAAGAGAGCCGTTCACCAGACAACTGGCAGTTCCCAGAGATCAAGGTCAGGAGCAACTCTGGACACACACTGTGCAAGTCACCCAGTCGAAGAGAAACTATTCTCTTCAGTTCAGGCAACTTCAACTATTCTGATAACCCTTAGTATTTATTAAAGCGTGTTTTCCCCTGCACAGTAACGTTTCTGTACGTTTTACAAACAATTCCTTGGAAAAAAGTCCCCAGAAAGTGTTTTTGTAACACTACAAGTAAATCGTTATATTTTTACCACACTGAGATATATCAAAAGTACCAAATTAAAAACATATGTCCAAGTTTTTTAATTGACCATGATGTATACAGTGCTTATATGGTTAAAATAAACACTACCTGTAAATTTTCACATTACAGACTGCTCTGAACTGTGTTCTTATACGCTTCTACTATTACAAAAATAATCTTGGCAAATAGCTTCCAAAAAAATTTTTGTATACGTACAAAAATATTTAACCATGTGGTTCGGAAGCGAGAGGTAATTGTAATAGCATGCTCAAGCAAAATGATTGTCTATAACATTAGAATGTTCTTATGAATCTCTCTTCACAAAGTGTTACATGGTTAGCCATAATTAAATAAATAAATAATTAAAAGCAAAACCCCGTGCCACAAATAAACCAAGTGCCGAATTAAAAAAAATGCAGCACATCACGCGTGTAGCTTCAAAAACGCTTTAACTGAAATGAAACTTCGCGTTAAAATATTCTTTTGAAGTTTTCACAAATAAAAATGTTAAGATAAACAACATTTATGGCACTGGGAAAAATGTTCTTCTAAAAACTAATGAATTCTGTGACGAAATATGTTTTCCAATTTTGAGATTTATTAAAAACTTTACATATACGCAAAAAAAAACACGACGGATGTTATTTTTTAAATAATTTTGAAATCTTATCATTTTTTATTGGAATCATCTCGTGAAACACTAAAACATCCTCAATATACAATGTACGACAGAAAACCTTTTACATCGCTAACCCGTACCTTCGATACGAAGTAATTTCTCTTAACTCTGAAAAAAAGTGGCTCAAAGGATGTTTATTTCTTTGTTTATAAAGGAAGATAATATTTGCATAAAACTACAATGCATAAAGAAAACGTTTATTAACAGCAACCTTATGTTTCTCTAACCATCTTTTGAATTAAAACAATATGTTGTTACTCTAAACAAAACAAGACTCAAAGAAATAGTTTTCTTAGTCTACAGAAAACTTTGATTGGAGTGTGTGACATAATTATACGAAATGTATAAATAAATACAAACCAGTAATGCATCTTTGTTGGATTCAAATGTGAATTTATCTTTTTACTCATTTAATTTTTTTTCATATATACCTTTATTTGCCCTAAAAACTTGGCAAATACTAATATTTACAGGCCTTAAGTACTAATGTATTATTTATTCATCTCTTTTTGTAGATTAGTTCATGTTGTTGTGCGGCTTTGACAGTTGCACAAATAATTTAACTAAGAAACTTTTCTATCTTATTTTATATTTTCCTACTTCCTTTTATAACTGAACCAATCAGCCCGGTTCTGTTCATGGCAGTGGGAACTCCGAGAGAAAAGTTCACTTCTTTTGCAGTGTGACTGAGATTTCTCTTACTAATAAATCTAGAGATTTCTCTTTAGCGTTTGAAAAACTGCATTAAACAAAAATTAAGTTCACTTTCAATGTTCACATTGACTGCAGTTGAACAACTTAGCTTTTAGGGGTACAACGTTTTCTCTCACTAACCAAACTAGTTTAGAACTGATGCTCTTAGTTCACCACTTTAATTGGCTAAACAGCCACGTTATTGGTGGTTGGGTAGGAGCTTTTTAAGCCGTGAGTCACATTCTTTGCACATATTAAAAATATCGCTCGTGGTAGTTTAAAAATTTGACTTGTTGGATTGTCAAATTCAGAGTTCTCAAGAAATTATAGAATTGTCGATTGCTATTGAAATAATATTTATTTGGGGAGAGCATAAATTGTAAAGTGTGAGATGCTCTATCTGTGGTTACCGCGGTTGTAGCTCAGTAGAGGCAACACATTTCTGCACTCAGGACTATTAGTAAACAGCATTTACTGACACATAAAATATCACCATCGAGGTGCTAAATCCAGAGTAAAATATTTCACTTGCGCGTATTCATGTTGTACTAAAATGCCTAACTTACAGACAACTCCAAAACTACGTACGTGAAAAAAAAATCCTCGGTGGCTTGCTAAAACTAGTTCCGGCCAGCATTAGCTGACCACAACTAAAACTTAAAAACCTTTTTTCACTCGCAAACGCGTAAAAACTGGTTCTTAGCTTCATTATTCGTTTGCGAAAATGGCCAGCTTGACGTTAATCTCAAGTCTTGCCGCACGGGTCGGCGCGTGTGTATCTCGGACACTAATTCCGCTCCAACGAAACAAGTCCTCCTTTAGTTTATTTTTATAAACAAAATACTTATATTGATTTATGTTTAAAAACGTATAGAAAAGTAAATGCTAGCAAAATATTTTACAGAGCAAAAGAATGTATTTTATTCTTCTTTCATATGCAACATAAATCATATTTTTCTGACATTTCTTGTAGTGCGTGTATTACTCAGTAATTAATTGCGAATGTAGTACACCTAAGGCTGTGCGGGCAGCGGTGTAATCAGGAGTTTCCATTGCTCCCACCCTGAGAGGAAGGTTTGTTTCAGCCAACAAAATATTTGTTTGTATAGGGCCAAAAATATATTTAGTTCCCCCAACAAAATATTTTGTTTAGTGAACAAAATTTGAAAAGCAACAAAATTAATTTTGTTCATCTAATGTAATGCACGCTTTAATAAAAGAAATTATGTGTCTGGTTAAAAAAATTAG
This sequence comes from Clitarchus hookeri, assembly GCA_002778355.1. Lineage (NCBI taxonomy): Eukaryota > Metazoa > Arthropoda > Insecta > Phasmatodea > Phasmatidae > Clitarchus > Clitarchus hookeri. The sequence goes on from NQII01007695.1 coordinate 68,752, forward strand.
ACTGTCAACAACATATTTTGTTCAGTCAATTGTAATTATTTATTTGTTTGGCCACTCATTAAATTGTATTTGTTCAAAAAAAACAGTTAGAGAGTTTGTTTGTATTTTTTGTAACAATAAGGATAGTAATGGTGTTTGTTAGTGCGTGCTTAATAATTGTATAAACATCCTAAAAAAACATTAATAAAACAAGTTCAACAGGAAACTAGAAAGTAGAGTCGTAAAACGTGAAATATTTATTTGCGCATGTTGCCCAAAATTATATATATATATAATTGCGGTTTCATAAATAGTTATGTCAGCTGAAGTTGCTTAAGAGTATAGCGCGAGCGAACATGGTATAGGTTCGAATCTCGGGTGGACTTCCGATAGTTTTTATAGTGACAGAAACTGTTAATGTACCTAGTAGAACCAAGCAAATATTTAGTTGCACCAACCAAATCTTTCTTAGGGGCAACCAAATAGCAACGACAAACCAATTTGGTTTCTACAACAAAAAATTTAATTCCCCCTATACAAACAATTTATTTAGTGTCTTCAATAAAGCCTTTCTCTCAGTGCAGTGTTTATCTGTGTAACAACGACATGCAAATACAGAGCGAAGACAGGCGGGCTAGTTGAGGATGCAGCCGCTTGTGACGAGAACTGCAGCCACACCCGGCACTAGCCCAGCTGCACTTGCCGGCTGGAAGCCCAGCCAATAGAGGCTATTCCGCAGCTCGCAGTAACCAATAAGGCCATTCCAAAGCATGGCGTGCGTGGCCTGTACGACAATAGGTACGCCGACATCATAGGAGCCGCCACGTTATTTCAATGCTGTACTAGGCGCCGAGTGCAATGGAGGGATGAAGAGCGCGGTTGACCCTCCGTTTGTCAGCCAACAACGACGTGCTTCTCCCCCCTCCCCCTGCCCGCGGTCTGATAAACTGTCGTTGGTCACTACTTCAGTTTGTAACATGTTTTATAATTTATTGCAAACTGCCTGCCTCCAAATTTTTAAAATATACCTTGTTTATAAGTCATAACATAACCACCAACAACAATATTTGCGTAGATATTATTTTATTTAAATATTTAAAAGTTCCCTTGAGAAATAAGTGTCACATACGAGCATAACTGCGTGTACAAACATACAACGGACAGTATGAGAGAGAAGGGGGAGGGGGAGAGAATTATGATATCACACGAACATGGATACTGTCACAGGAAGTTAGACACTTGCCCTCCTTCTGAAAACAAGAGGTCGGCTCCTATGCTTCTACACTTGTCTAGTCTGCGGTTAAGGCGTACACATGGGGGTGTCAACAGGCAAATTGTTTTTTTTTTTTAAGGTGTTTACAGAAGGGAAAATGTCCTGTGGCCTGAAGCAGAGCTGAGCCGGGAAGTCGAGAGGGCGTGGAACTGGTGCTAAGTCTCAAGACACTCGAGCGGACATTTACCAGGCTTTACCCTTCGAGCGGACATTTACCAGGCTTTACCCTTCGAGCGGACATTTACCAGGCTTTACCCTTCGAGCGGACATTTACCAGGCTTTACCCTTCGAGCGGACATTTACCAGGCTTCACCCTGGCGTGCGTCACCCGCACTCCGACCAATGGCGACGCTGCGTGGCGTATCGGCGGTTTTTACCATTTTATGAAATCAGAAGTAAATTTTTCAAACGGATGTAAAATAATATCATCCTGGAACAATGAAATGATAAGTGTTTATGATGAATGCAGTTGGGAAAACTCTCTTCTGGGCTGAGTAATTTCTGCTTCACGCAGTAATGTGGGTCAGTCCATATCGGGGGTGGTGCCACTGAACAATGTAACCAATAGAAACTGTGTGTGACAAGGATCACCGGACAGTGTAACACAACGATGCATACAAAATTTAAATAATATGAATATGCTACTGGGTATCTAACATGTTATGGAATATATGATTCTAGAATATTGCCTTAGTTTTGGAATTTAGAGTTTTCTTAAATAAATAATGGAACTGGCTATGTGTAGAGAAAATAAATTTGTATTTAACGTGATAATCAGTTACTGTATCTGTCGGCTGGAATAGCTGCCATCTCTAAGGGGCGCTAATATACAAATCAAATATGGCCAGACCTGCTTCAGTGCAGTATATGGCGAAGAGAGGTCCTACGAAAATGTCTACGGGGCTGGTCCAGCTCTAATACACCACAGTTATATTTCTAGTAAACACAAATGACGAATTAAATGGAAGATCTTGACGGTTAAAGAAAAAGACCATATGTTAAAATCAATGATTGCAGAAGTAATGTAATATAATATGGTGTTTCGAGGGGACCGAATATTTAGCAGACTACCAAATCGAGGTGGAATGGAAGAGCATGAATAACATCTAATATGATGGTCTGTGACTAAATCAAGTAGGAATGATAGGGAATCTAAGGAAGGTAAGAAAAAAGCGAAATCAAAGATGGTGAACATGGAATGACAGAGCATGAGAGAATGTTTGTTTCGCTGGCTTACCTGGTANTAGCAGACTACCAAATCGAGGTGGAATGGAAGAGCATGAATAACATCTAATATGATGGTCTGTGACTAAATCAAGTAGGAATGATAGGGAATCTAAGGAAGGTAAGAAAAAAAGCGAAATCAAAGATGGTGAACATGGAATGACAGAGCATGAGAGAATGTTTGTTTCGCTGGCTTACCTGGTAGCTTAAACAAATGAAATCACAGATGGCTGACAAGGAATGATAGAGCATAATTATGTGGGAAACACGGTGACGATGTTTTGTAAGATGGTTTTAATGGAAACTAATATGGCTGACATGGAATAACAAATAATGGATAAAATATAAGATGGTGGATGGATCACAAATGGGAAGTAATGACTGCGTATGATGAAGAGGTGTCTAAGCCAAATGGAATCCAATATGGTGGTCAGTGGCAATAATGTAATTTCTCCCTCAATTTTTGGGATTTTTTCGATTTTGTGATTTTTTTTGAGATGTTTTGGGTTAAAAGTCACCTGACCAAGGTAAAGGTCGACAAAAACCTACATGGTGGCTAAATCGGCAACTAGTCTGGTGGCGAAATCGATAATCAATACACTAGCATCACATAGGTGATAAAAATGAAAACGAATGATAAACGTAAAAATATATATGGTGGGTGTAGTGCATTCAGCAGAATGAGCAAGGGTGAGGGGAGTGGAGGCCAATGAGAAACATTGGTGTCGGGTCGAACGAGCGTGAGCAATCAACCAATAAATAGCCCTTTTGGGGGGTAAAGCGAGCACAAGTAATCAACCAATGAGAAACAAGGGGATCTAATAATTAACTCATGTCAAACATTTGTGAGAGTTTATCGCCTGTGGGCGTGGTGCTGAGGGAACCTTCGGAAATGTAAGTGTTTTTAAAATAAAGTTTTTAATAATAATTTGTTTTTAATTATTTGTAATTTATAAATGATTTTATTCTTAATTTTTTAGAGAATTTTGCAATCTTTTAGGTTTGTCATGCAAGGTCACGGGGTCAATGTCAAAGGTTAAGTTTAAAGTCACTTGGATTCAATATGAAGGTTGGGTGACGTCATATCATGGAGGCCAGTCAGTTGCAGTCCCTTGTCTCCTCTAAGCCAAAAGATTAGAAATGTTAATTTTTTATAAATTTTGTAATACATTTTTATATTAAATTTATATGTTTCTGAAAATAATTTTAAGCGATTTTTTTATTTTTTTGGTGATTTTTAAAACAATTTTGCGTCATTTTTAGCTTCACAGTTGTCCAAGATCATGGAAACATTTACAGGATTGTCATTTTGAAAATAAATGCACGACCCTCTTAAAACACATAAGTTTACATGCCCTACTCTAGCTACTCGTGTGAAGAATTGGGTGTAAATCGGTTGATTGGTATCTGAGATATGGTATTAAAACTTTTTTTAATTAGTTGCTGCTATCTAACAAAATCGTCAACAAAAAGGTTCTGTATACGATGATTCTAATATATACTTTCACCTTAAAATGTTCGGTTGAACTTGGTTAAGTTGTTTAATAGATATGACAATCGTACCAAACAATTTATATGGCAGCCATTTTGACAGGCTCCACTTCAACATTGTAAGTTTATATGACCTCCTGTCGCACTAGTAGTGTGTAGAATTTGGTGAGAATTATTTGAATTGTTCCGGAGAAAATGTTCTATTTTCTCACTTGGTAGTATTTTGCAAAACAAAATAACAAAGAATATATATGTATCCATAATTNTTCAATATGAAGGTTGGGTGACGTCATATCATGGAGGCCAGTCAGTTGCAGTCCCTTGTCTCCTCTAAGCCAAAACATTAGAAATGTTAATTTTTTATAAATTTTTAAATACATTTTTATATTAAATTTATATGTTTCTGAAAATAATTTTAAGCGATTTTTTTATTTTTTTTGGTGATTTTTAAAACAATTCTGCGTCATTTTTAGCTTCACAGTTGTCCAAGATCATGGAAACATTTACAGGATTGTCATTTTGAAAATAAATGCACGACCCTCTTAAAACACATAAGTTTACATGCCCTACTCTGGCTACTCGTGTGAAGAATTGGGTGTAAATCGGTTGATTGGTATCTGAGATATGGTATTAAAACTTTTTTTAATTAGTTGCTGCTATCTAACAAAATCGTCAACAAAAAGGTTCTGTATACGATGATTCTAATATATACTTTCACCTTAAAATGTTCTGTTGAACTTGGTTAAGTTGTTTAATAGATATGACAAACGTACCAAATAATTTATATGGCAGCCATTTTGGACAGGCTCCACTTCAACATTGTAAGTTTATATGACCTCCTGTCGCACTAGTAGTGTGTAGAATTTGGTGAGAATTATTTGAATTGTTCCGGAGAAAATGAGAAAATGTTCTATTTTCTCACTTGGTAGTATTTTGCAAAACAAAATAACAAAGAATATATATGTATCCATAATTGATTTTTATAAATAATAATACTAGTGTACAAAAATTTGGTTGATTTATGCGCAATTAAAAATTATTAGTTAATATACCCTACCATATCACTGATTGCGTATCAAATGTTGTAGTAATCGGTTGATTAGTCCTTGAGATATGGCATAAAACCTCAATTTTTTTAATTTGACGATCTTCATAAATGCAGGACAAAAGAGTTATGTATTATGGCATTCGATAATTATTACAAATACCAAAATCAAAGTTAAGTTGAAATGGGTTACTTAGTTTCGTATATTTAGGATATTAAGCTAAGGTTTTTATAGCCGTCATTCAAAAATAGGTGTTTGGCACACATTTAACATGCAAATTAATATGGCCTACCACAATACATCCCCCCCCCGCCTAAATGTTATGGGAATTGGTTGATTGTTTCCCGAGATAAGACACAAAAACTGTTTTTTTATGCGGGACTATCTTACAAAATGGCGGTGAAAAAAAGNTGGTTGATTGTTTCCCGAGATAAGACACAAAAACTGTTTTTTTATGCGGGACTATCTTACAAAATGGCGGTGAAAATATGGATTCCATGGACAAATTTGATGGCTGCAATTGTTTCTGCCACCATGCAAAGTTATGTTGATGTTTGTTTAGTTGTTTCGTAAATATAATATATACTAAAGTAAAATGTGTATTGACGCCATTTTGAAATAAGTGCCTGACCCACCCAAAACATAATTATCAGTTCACATGGTCTGCTGTAATGCTACTTCTTTAGCAAATTTGGTGGGGATCTGTTGGTTTTATCCGGAGATGTGACAAAAAATGTAATTTGTCATGTAATCTTATTTTACACAATGGCAGGCAAAAGAGACTCTTCGTGAACATATTTGATGGTTGTAATATATACTGCCAACATATGAAATAATGTAGGAGTTAATTACATGGTTTCGATGGTATCGCATACTAAGCTAAAATGGCCATAGGACTGCCAGTTTGAAATAAGTGCCTGACCTACTTAAACATACCACTTTACATCACCTTCCACAGTACTGCTAGTTTGTAAAATTTGTCATGTATATGTTAATTCTTTCCAAAATATGAAATAAATAAATGTTATTTATTCGATTCGCCCTACCTTACAAAATGACGGACAAATGTGGCTCCGTTTATGAGCATTTGATAGCTGTAATATATACTGCCAGCATACAATGTTAATTTGGAATTTATTACATGGTTTCGACGATATAGCATACTAAACTGAAATAACTTTATGGTCCCTATTTTCAAAATATATGTCTGACATGCTTAAAGCATATTTTTGACATCATATGTCTCAGTACTACTTGTCTGCTAAATTTGGTAGGAATCGGTTGATTGTTTCCCGAGATATGACATAAAAACTTTATTTATTCGTGTGGCTGGCATGATTGGCTATGTGTTCACATATGTGATACTTGTAATAAATAGTTTTAGTATACAAAATTTGGTCGAAATCAATTTAACAGTATGGCAGATATACCAAATAAACCTATAATAGTTATATACCAACATTTTTTAATTAAGTGCTTATCCTATTTAAATTGCATACTTTTACATGACGTTCAGTAGCATTACTTTCTTGCAGAATTTGATGAGGATTGGTGGAATAGTTTTCTATATATTATGTAAAGTCTGTACTATTTAATGTGTTGCTATCTTCCAAAATCGCGGGTTAACGACAATGCGTGTTTCTAAATTCAATGCTTCCATGACGCACAGCCAATATTCAAAATTTGGTTAAAATCGGTTGAATGGTTCCCGAGATAAAACACATTACCACAAATTTTAAAAATCCCTCTATTTCGAAAGTAAACTTTCAGCGTGGTCAAAGAGAATAAAAGTCAGATGGTCTTACCGAGTTTGGTAAAATTTTGTTTTTGCGCGTTTAAAATCTTTAGTGGGTGGCACACGTACAGGCACCTACGCACGCACACACGCACACAGACAGGAAAGTTATCTTATAAGCGTTTATTTCCTCCGGAAAGTAGGCTGACAATTGTAGGTCGTGTTGGAAATGCAAACGTTAACAAAGACATTCAAGAGTGTTGACCATGTGACTTGGACAGTTGTACTGCAGACGGGTGAGTCGGTGTCTGGGACACGTGCGTAACACGGAAATCATTATTAGAATGACGTAAAGAGCGTGTAACAGATGCGTGTGTTTGCGCAGGAGGTCGAGGTCGGCTCTAGGCAGGCACAGCAGACGAACAGCTGAGCGCACAGCCTCCTCCTCAGCTGTAGCTTGGCTGTCTACAGCGGCGTGTGGAAGACGAGACACACGCCAGGCGACGACAGTTTACACTCGCGCCTCCTCTTCACCAACATCTGTCCGCGCCGACACCTCCTTCCAAAACTCCTGCCAGCATGGCGCTGATACTCGCCAGTTACGTCGCTGCAGTGTTGCTTTTCTCCCATTTTATGGCAATTTTCTAATGAAAATAAATTCTATATGGGACAAAGCGAATTTTTTTGCTTTAAATAAACAGACAATATGGAAAATTTCTATAAGAGCTTATTCACAACATAAATGCTACATTTTTGAACACTTAACATGAAAAAATTCATCTTTTCCGACAGAGATCTTGAATCTTATAAATATGGAAACCTGGTTCCCTTAAAGGAACATTAAGGGATCAGTTTTAAATTGCTCCAATGTGTACATACGCGACATACAAATACTGTGCAATACATGCAAATTATCACAACCACCAAGCAGATGTAACGTTTTTACAGTATCATTAGATCCTCTAAAGAATAGTCATATCCAGTTCTTAAGTTGTGCGTTTAATGTTCAGTATAGCATGCCTGGAAAACCTCCGTTTAAAAATATCAAAGTATTTACAGAGACGAAAACTGAATTAGTAAATTCCCCATAACTTTTTAAACACATGCCAGCTGGTTTATTAAATATTTGAGGTGGCCGAACAAAGTGCGACTGAAATGACGTCCTACTATGATTATAACAGGGCTTAGAGCCCTAATTATCCATATCGCATTGATTGCATCCAGGAATGATACCTGTGATATAAATTTTATGGTCATGGCTTCCGCGGATAGGAAATGACCGGCATCTTTATTTATAAGTGGGATTAATGCATAATTGATCCCGTTGCCAGGTTTTATGTTGGGAGCGATGCGTATTATTTAAATTTAAAGACTATGGCCTCAGCATAGTTGCCAACTATGATTATAAGAGAGGTAATGGTCTAATGAACACTGCCACCAGTTCAATGTCGGGAACGATGTTTGTGATATGAATTCGATACTGTAGCTTCGGCGGATGGGAAATGGCGGCCGACTATGCTTATACGAGTGCTTAAGGCGTACTTAAGCCTGCGGTCCTTTTCGTCACTGGGGATGTTGTCTAAGATATGTATTTGGTGGCTATATCTTAAACAGTTCGAAAATTACAGCCAGCTATGCTTATACGAGAGCTTAAGGCCCAATTGTTCTACCACCCTATTCAGCATCAAGGGTGATTGCTATGTTATGAATTTGAAGACTTTGTCTTAAATGGTTCGGAAATTGTGGCTAACTATGCTTATAAGAGGGCTTAAGGCGTAATGGACTCTACAGCCCTATTCTGCATGAGGGGTTATGCCTATGTTATGAATTTGACGACTATATATTAAACAGTTCGCAAGTTGTGGCCAGCTACGCTTATACGAGGTTTTAAGGCGTAATTGACTCAACCACCCTATTCGTAATCAGGGGTGATACCTATGCTATGAATTTTATGACTATACCTTAAAGAGTTCGGAAATTACAGAAAACTATGCTTATAAATGGGCTTAGGGCATATTTGACCCTGCGGAAATTTTCGTCGTCAGGTATGATGCCTATATTATAGATTTGGTGGCTCTATCTTAGACAGGTCAGAAATGGTGACCAACAATGCTTATACGAGGGCTTAGGGCATAATTCACTCCACCACCCTATTCGTCATCAAGGGTGATGCCCATGATAAGAATTTGGTGGTTGTATCTTAAACAGTTCCTAAATGACAGCCAACTATGTTTATAAGTGGGCTTTAGCCATACTTAATCCTGCGGTCCTCTTCTTCATCGGGGGTGATGGCTATGTTATGATTGATGGTGGGAACCCAAGATGGCAGGCGGACGAAGGCAAGATGGTGGGGTGATTGACGTGTGCGCGATTAGCATAAGTGCGATTAGTATATATGTATATTTAGCATATATGTGTGTGATTTGTATAGGTGTCCTTAGCATATGCATACTCGGCATAGAACGTAGAATATATGCTTGTAACAAGGTAGTGCATGAATCTGCATGATGGGGCAATGAACATTCTTCAGACAAGATGGATGGTGCTGGCATGGAACGACAGAGCATGAAGTGCTTGTAAATTATTGCACAATCCGGCTGGAATTTGCACAATTTCCGCCGGATTCCACGTGTTTTCGCCGAGTAGAGTAAGCGCTAGCAGTATTGTGCAAAACACATTTTTTTGCGGGAATTTTTGCTGGTTTTAAGGGAAATTCAAAAAAATTTGAGGGAAAAAGATTAATTTTTGGCGTATTTGAGGGGAAAAGAAGATATTTTGAGGGAAAAAAGGGAAATCCAAGATGGTGGCAGCTTGTCCCCTTATCCCCGCCAGGATGCCAGGTGGTGTGGTATCACTATTTTCCTACTACTGGCATGGTCGTTGGTTTAAGTTAGGTCATAAGTTAGTTTGTAAGCCATCCCTTGACAAGTCTTCAGACTTAACACCGGAGGAAGCTAATAAGCCCTTTGCAATAAAATACAACACAGAGGCCGGCATGAATGTAATATTTTGAATCATGTGAGATTTCACCGTTAAATAAGATATTCCTGATTTCAACTTGCGAATTTAAACTGAGAACACTGACAATACCGAGTCGTCACACCCCACACGCGCTATAATAACTCAGGCCATCTCAAAATTGGAAATTTTTGTTAACAGAATGGTAACGTGACCCGTTCTGTCTACAAAATCTATGTGGAATTCTTGTAATTTACGTTTTGGGTTTTGTCAGTTTCGATGGTGACAAATTACATAACACAAATTACTACTTCGCCGCCATATTAGTTTTGTTTGAAAGTTTAAATACTCATATAGGCGAGATTATTGAAATAAATGGGATGTCTGGGCCTGGTTGCTGGTCTAATGTTTCAAACTTCTCATCCCCGTTGCTATAGCTAGTGGCACCGGAGCTGGCGCCATTTTGGTTTTCTGCCGGTGGTTCGCATGGCGTGACCGCGGTAAGTTGTTGCCCGGGTTGTTGGTAAAATGTTTTAGTATACATGTAGTATATGTATAGTCCTATGTATTGTAATCACAATAAATATTTGGAAAGGAAGTTGACGGAATATTCTTGAAATAGGTAATTTATCATGACACAATTTTCGTTAAGTAACGATTTCACATTAAACTTGTTTTTTTTTTTTCNTCTTGAAATAGGTAATTTATCATGACACAATTTTCGTTAAGTAACGATTTCACATTAAACTTGTTTTTTTTTTTTCGAATTTTAAATTTTAAACGTCAAATCGTAAAGTCGAATGCTAAAGTTTTCAATTGTGTAAGGTNTTTTTTTTTTTTCGAATTTTAAATTTTAAACGTCAAATCGTAAAGTCGAATGCTAAAGTTTTCAATTGTGTAAGGTCCTTTAGTGAGAATCGTGTTTTCGCCATACTGAGGCCTGCCCACTCACCCAGTTGTCGTAAGTTTTCATCACGTTATCGTCTGAACTTCCCGTCGTCTCCAGCATTTCTACGAAAAATTGCGCGACGTGAATTCTAACACGACATTACTTTTCACATTGTTCTTGCATGCTCTACACGGTTATGATACTGTTTTATTTAGAAGAAAAAAGGCTNCACGACATTACTTTTCACATTGTTCTTGCATGCTCTACACGGTTATGATACTGTTTTATTTAGAAGAAAAAAGGCTACTATAGAATAACATTTTATTATGTAGAAATAACGCGGTATTTGATGACAAAATTTAAGGTGTAGCCATGGTTGGCAAGGAAATTTAATATAAATCTGTAAAAATGACAGTATAAGGCCGTAAAAACATCAACAGCTGATACAGCTCTATAAATAATACGAAAGGTAAAGGACAGGGATAAAGAAAACTTAAATTAATACATTTACAAACTAACCCTAGGGACAAATATCACAAATATGTTTGTCTTTCACCCTGCACAATTGACGTGAGCCCACATATCGCACTGGATGCACCGAACTTCTTTGACATCATTGCAAAACTTATAACCCCCAGAGAATGCATTCTACACTCGTGTCGTCAGGTTGAGTTTCTTTCGTTGTGAGGTCATAATTACTCGAACCTGCAAATTCAACTGAATCTTATGAATGAAATTAATCTGTAGACACAACAAACTGTGACTATGATCTCTTGAAAAAGTTTACTGTCTTAGATTTCTAACTCTGGTTTCCACATCAGAAAAAACCATTAGTATCCTACCTACAGTACCTACATTAATGGTTATGAACTCTTCTGATGGAAAATGATACCACCGTAGCCAAAATATGATTTCATGTGCGTTGGCACCAGTATTGACATAATGGCTCTTTCAATACACTAAAGGTTGATGTCGAGTACCATACATACTTACTTCAAGTTAACAAGAACTCCTAGTTCCAACCTCAAGGATCAAAACAGACCTGTGAACGACATGTTACGTGATCAACAGCCGTTCATGAGCTATAAATGTGACATCATTAAATAAATATTTTCTCATTATCACACCCTAAATGTTAATGATGGAAAATAGAGTGAGTTGTAATAATATAGATTATATTGAGAAAAAAATTGAGGAATCAAATGAGTGATGACTACAGAACTCGACAAATTGCCCCGTATATTTCAACATTAATTAAATAATAAAATTTATTAAAAAAAAACAGGCTTGAATATAAAAAGTTTTGATATGACCTACCTCATGCCTATAGAACAAGTATGGGATCGACGTTAGCTTCTAGGATGTATGCAGTATCACAAAAGTTTTCGCGTATGTGTTGGCTGGATTTAGCTCTAATTCTTACTTCAAATTAGTGATGCTCATGGCAACGTAGCATAGTAACTTTGATATCGGCATTCACACTTCAAACTTAGGAATTTTCTGCCGTGGTCATCTGCCCAACCGGAAATTTTCGCCTTAGTGAGTTCATTTGGCGTAAGCAAGGGTAATTTTTTCATCGCCGACATTACGCCAACACCCCGTGTCTCTTTCTGGCGTGCTTAGAAATCATATAAGTGATACGACTTGAACTTTTGAGGGTAAGTTGTAGGTCCAGTCAAGAAATGCTGGTGTGCGTTAAGGTTGAATGGAAGGGTAAGTTAGTGTGATTCCGTCTCCATATGTGGCATTGCTTGTGTCAGCTAGAGAAAGTGAAACGCCTGTAGGTAGGCAACCACCCTACTAAACGACTTGTGAGCTAGCGCGTGAGAGGTCAGGAGTGTGTCAAGGCGTGGTACTTGCCCCGGGGATAATTCCTTGTCACTCATCAGCTTATCGCTTCTTGGAATCTTCACAGTTGTGGCTGTAATAAACGCTACTTGGATTCTCTGGGACAGCAGTCCGGGAAAAGAGTTTGCTTTCTTTTGCTCGTAACTAAAATTTGCTATTTTCTCACATTTCATAAAAACGGAGAATATTCGGAATCTTCATCTGTTTACTGTCAGTTGAATTATGGTTATGTTTTTAGTCCCGGAATATGTTCGAATTCGGGAAAAACCGAACGTCACCATGGATATGCGTAATTGTTAGCAGTAACGAATCTGGCACATTTTTTCATTCGCCATTCAAGAAAGACATCCCACTGTTGTTGACTTGGCTGTACACTTGGAAAATGGTCAAAGAGTGTATTTCACTGCGGAAAACGCATTACAACGAGCTGATTTTTTTTTTGTTTTATTTATGGTCATGGAAAAGTTATCGGTAAAAAAAAAAAGGAGAATAGGGAATATTCCGAACGTCAGGACGGATATGCGTAATTTTTTTTTGTTTAGTTTATGGTCACTTGCAAGATTTAATGGTAGCTTAAATACCAAATGTGCCGTGCGACCGCCGTTAAGTAGAGTTGCGGCAATTTCGAAGGAAGCTACGGCCAAAGCTATCTCCCTATCATTTCGGAATTGAGCAAGCAATAAATTAAGAAGGAAATTTTTTCCAGTGTCTCCTGGTGCGTCAAGAAAGAAAATGTCCTCTTTGTCCATATTCAACGCGCCGTAAAAATTTGTCATACACGACTTTTTGCTCAGGGAGTAAACGGGGGACAGTGTCACTCACGTGCCTCTCTAATGCTGCCGTGTCATAACTTAGCTCTCTCACTTCATCACTGGACAACTCTCCCCTTCGTTGTGGTGAAGGCAAACCGAAGTCTGCAAGAGATTTGCCAGCGATTGACATAACTTTGTCTTCAATAGACTTCAAGGCTTCGTCGAAAATAATGTTTTCATTGACGCCTTGAAGCCTATGCTTGAAGTCTTTTGAGAGCGCTTCTTTGTACTTCTCCCAAAGCTGCAGAGGATTGGACAGCCCGCAAGTTCTTATTGAAATCACTAGCAATGCTCTAATTTTTGCTGGCGAAAGACACAGCACAGCTTCCTCCATGGTAGCGTCTCAATGATTATCGTCTACTAAAAGTCCCAACGTCTCACACGCATGTCTGCACGTTGCCTGCTCCTGATTGTTCACTGTTTTTAGTTCTTGAAAGCTCGTTGGTCCTCGCACGTGATTGAGTAGCATCCGCAAACAGCAAGACTCGAAGTTATAAACGTGCATGGTGTGTATTCGCCTGAGTGCGCCGCCTTCTTTTACACCTGGCCAGTTTTCAACAGGTGCCCCTTGTACTCGACGCTTCCACTCCTTCCTCGATGCATTTCACGTGTAATATCGGGGAACTTCTTCGTAGAGTAACGTTTTTGCGAAAGCGTCGGTTTGGCATAGCTGTCAGAAAGCGGTCAGCGTGGGTTTAGGAGACGACGCCACTCTGTCGCGAAAGTTGTGCTCGGTGAAATAGACGTGCTCGCCGTCAGGGAGATGGACGGCCGAGTTGGTGACGACGGGATGTCTCTGGTGCAGAGGGAGTCCCAGGAGCCACCATGCTGCCTCATTACTACTCATGTATCGCCCCCCCCCCCTTAAATATCTGCACTTCATCTCGGGGATCAATGTTGGCATTCCCTTGCCGAACATTGAAAATTGCCTGGTCGGTCCCCTTGTGAAGGTATTTGCAGCTGTATTTGATTGCCTGAACCGACCCACAAAATTCAACATTCATGTGGGCATCGAATGTTTTCGAGAGCAGAGGACAATAGGGCACAACCCAGCTGTTGTCGATCACAGTTTCATCCGGACCGCCGCGAAATTTGATTGAAGCAGTGCGTCCTCCGTCCGCTGGTGCTCTGCGCCTGTACGGTGGATATCTATTCTCATTGAATTGTGTGTTTTTTGTAAGTGTCAAGGGATATTTCTTTGTGCACTGTCCATCTTTCATGCAAGGCAATGAAGGATTGAGCGTACCGCAATGGCCGTGGATTATGCTTTTAGTAATGGTGTCGTACAATTTTTTATCCATGTTCAGATCAGGCAGCTCTGCGCATATGACGTCGTCGATTTGATTGCGGTGCTATTTTTCTTTCAGCCACAACAACAAATGTGCGTGGGGCAAACCACGCTTTTGCCACTCAATGGAGTACACAAAGCACCGTGTCTCACCGGAAATCTGTCCTTTGTTGAGTAGAGCCACAAGTTTTTGAACCTCGTTCCGGTCGGTCACTTTTTGGCCGTTCATAAGCTCGTCTTTAATTTCGGTCCATGCTGGGTTACACGTAAAGGTTAAACAGGTCCAGTCACCCGTAGTTGCGGACGTAAGCAAATGCGTCTTGTGTGTACTCATGGAGGTACCGCGGACTGCTTACAAACGACGACGGGAGAATCACCATTTGTCCTAAATTATTAAGATTTACGTTGGCATCGTTACTGATGGCATATTGTAAATGGACATCGTTTTCGGCGAGCAATTTAGTTTAATTTCACACTACAAATTTAAGTTGCTCACTTCCCACCTTCACGTTCATATCCACTAAGAATTGGTGGAGAAGCAGCCTACACCGCAGCAGAAAACTGAAGTCGTGCTCACGGACCATCAGGTGAAATGCGTAGAAATCCATGCACGATACTTTTTTTTTTTTTGGTATAGGGCGTCCAGTTGACGGGTTCGTTTGGGGGACATCAAAGTGGTATCCTTCCTGTACTTTCCAAAAGGTTAGTGGATAATCTAGAGCATCGTAGAACCGATGTGTGTAGGCGTGTTGTCGTGTGTGCGCAGGACGATGTCTCGCGTGGTGGTGACCTCACTGCCCGCCACCACGGCCGCGATCTCGTCTGTGGTCGGCGCGTTGTAGCGCCTCGCGTGCTGTCCGCTTCCCACACGTGCGGGTGTATAACCACTTTGCAACTCTCATCAGGAGTGTTCTCGAGAGCAGTTCTAAAACATTGTCGTCATGCAGTGCTCGCTGTATTTTTTGAACAGTTTCTCTTTCAACCCCCTGAATAATTCCACAACGTCTATCCGTCTCAGCTTCCTCGTCTCCCATTAAATAAACCTGTAAAAATTTAGGCTTGCCATTTGAAGTATGTAATAATGACCCTATTTTATGGTAAACTTGCCCCTGCACAGTAAACGTAGGTGAAAATCCTGGCATCGCAAGAATCTGACCAGCCCCAAATGACGTCATGAGAAAACGTGAATTATATTTTCTAATCCGATTTAGGAACCACCGTGACTCATCGGTCTCACAAGAAAATTATTCCTTCAACGGTTCCACAGGATCTTCTAATAGAGGAATGGCTACTTTTCCTCCTGAACAACACATTCCCACCGTCTCTTCCTTCAATTTTAATGCTACACAAAATCTACAAGCTTTGTTCATTCTATCCATTTTTATGAGCCCGTGATGACCGTAATCCAAAGTTTATTCATAGTCGAATGCAGATTTTTCGAAAACTCCCCGCGTGTTCCTTTAAAATATGTGTCGACACAGAGCTTGTCTCTGAGCGTCAGCGAATCGACGTGCTTCCGCCTCTTGTGCCGTCTCGGAAGCACGCTGAGAAGCTACGTTCAGCGTGCTGTTGACGCCGAGCACCCGACTGCGCTGGTGGTTCGCCGCTCGTGCAGCCGCCTGCTCCATTCGTCGCAGTTCCGCTCGAGGGGATGCTTCCTGCCTTCCAGCTACCTTCGTAGCCCGTGCTCACTGAGAGCTTCGCAAGAGGTTCGACCTACGCTTGCCAGACATAGTTTAAGCACAGGATAAAAAAGGTTAGGACAAAATAAAACAACAGAACCAAATTACAAATCGGAAATCAAGTCCGTGACACAAATGCCTAAGTCGAATTGAGATACGATCAAAACCTATCCGTAAAGCAAATCAAGTTCCAAAATAAAACAGCCAAAGTTTAACGAAGTGATACTCTGTATTATAACAATAACCAATGCGAAAAGTGAATCAAAAAAGTACAAAGCGACAAAGCTAAAGTCAACAAATTTATAGAATCGGAAATTTAAGACTAAAACACCGAAAAAAACCAAAACACAAACGACAAAATCAATTCCTATGAGATAACCCTACGCAACGGGGAAAACACCAAAGAATATCGAACAAATCAAAGAGAAAACGAAGCGAAATAACAAATTGCTGTTAACGATATTATTTTTTTTATGTGAAGGTCCTTACCATGTCACGAATGAAATGCTTGCGTGTTTTAAGGGTGGTCAGTGCCATCTAGTTTCATACCAGAAAGTTTGGTGTATGTTGGTATTACACGTTCCCAGCCGTTGTAGAATAATGTTTTGTTTTTACTCATCAGGAACAGTAAAATTTTTCGCGATAAAAAGTATCATATGTTCTATTCCAGGACCTAAAGTACCTACATACCAAATTTCATCAAAATCCGTTCAGCCGTTATGGAGCTGAGTGGTAACAAACATACACACACACAAACACACAAACTTTCACATTTATAATATTAGTAAGATATGGAAGACAGATTAGCATTACAACCACAGTATAGAAACTACGCATAATGGGATGACTATAGAGAGGAAAGCCAATAAGCGAGTGAGGAAACTGTATAAATTATCAAGTGAG
Organism: Clitarchus hookeri; assembly: GCA_002778355.1. Classification (NCBI taxonomy): domain Eukaryota; kingdom Metazoa; phylum Arthropoda; class Insecta; order Phasmatodea; family Phasmatidae; genus Clitarchus; species Clitarchus hookeri. The sequence continues at coordinate 85,880 of NQII01007695.1, forward strand.
GAAATTATACGAATAAACGTCTTTATCAGTAAACGCTACATAATATGTCGGAACTTCTGTAAGCCATATTATTTGTAGAGCATATTGTCCGTGAAAACATTCTTTTGGGAACATTTACAAAAATGAAATAAATTTTAAATATATACAAATCAACTAATTCCTTAGGCATAGTCTACTAGCATCACTTTTTTCTGTTAGGCCAAAACGTGTATTTAACAATAGACTCAGGCATATGATTGACCTGCAAAACATGGGTATTTCTGGCGTAATGTTGAGATATCTTCATTCATTAGTAAACTGAAGACACAGGGATATATCGCATAATGTGATGAACTGCATTCTTCTTAAATTGTAATTATAAAATAATAATAAATAATTATTTTAAAATAACTGTTTTTTATATACTTTTTAGTGTCGTATCCTTTTCTCCCAACAACTTTAAACTGGTGCTATGAGAGCTCGACTATTAACAGAAATATATGCATGCAGAATGATAAAAAGACTTTAGCATAAAAATGCATGGATAGTTGACTGCTTACAGAATGTTAATCCAGTCAACATATACAAATTACTATATGTAGATTTGGGGGGGGGGGTACAAACCAAAGTATTGATCGAAGGAACGAAATAGCGATTGGATTTGATCGAAGGATTGGTGAGGATTGCGAAAGAATGATGTTTGAGAAGGGCACGAATGATTATAGCCCTGGCTTACCTCGTACATTCCAAGTCTCAAGGGCCTATTGTTTCGTGAACCATAGACAACTATCCTTATAAAAGTGTTGGTAGATGCTGATCAATACCATGATTATATCGTACTTGTGCAGAGAGCAGATACTCATATGATGGGCCTGGATTGGTCACATATACATACATTTAAATAATCTGTGTACCATATTTATGTCAACAAAACAGGCGAGGCAGAGAATAATTTGAAAATTCCGACATCGTGTAATGATTAGACTTCAAGAGAGGAGACTGGAAAAAAAGTTCAGAGAACTTTTTGCATGGTTCCGCTAAACCCTCTGTATAATTTCGGTACGAATGAACAAAAAATACTAAAATGTTTAACATTAAAGAAAGAAATTTTAAATGGTATTATAAATACTAATTTTCGATTTAACATGCACTATGCCAATAAAAAGTAATATGGCCACCAGAAACAGACATATTTGCTTGAAACTGGAAATTATATTTGCAAATTGAATTTCACGAGCCTGCCTTATAAGATATATTCGCCTACCTAAATGGCTGTACATATTCGCTTCCTTATGAGCCGACTTGCAAAAAAATGTGGTCTGTTGCATAATTATTTTAATAGAATATATAAAAACATTCAATGTGAGCGTCGGCACATATGATTCAGACCCCGACTGAAAATAACGAAATGTTTTTAATACAACATATGCCTTTAAAATTTTTCCAAAATGGTTAATACGATGAATTTAAAATGAAAAAGCTCTCAAATAAATGTCGTCATGATCCATTAAAGCATTGATTGAAAATATACATAACAATAAGTTTAATACATTAAACATTTTTGTAATAGTACGAGGGAATGGCAGTCTCTTCGTTTCGTACTATTGGAGCACATTTTAATAAATCCATCTTATCGTTGCTTATGTAGCTCATAGGTTGGAGTTCCCTATTCTAGGTTGAGGGTTCAAATTCCCTTTCTTCCACGATTTTTTCTTTCTTCTTCTAATGTTACCAAGTGTTATAGTAAAGTGAAATATTTACATAATTTGAAGTTTATAAACCGATTTTGCATTAAAAATACATTTCCGATACATTTAACTGTATTTTGTTTTACATTTGGGCATTTTTCAAATGATAAACAAAACAAAATAAAATAAACTAATTATAATTATTTATAAATGCATCGATTCCTAGATGTCTGAAAAATTTACTATTTATTTGACAAGGTCATTAAGCTGCCT
>NQII01007696.1:9858-27844 GCA_002778355.1 Clitarchus hookeri
CCGATATAAACCATAAATCCTAGTAGCAAAATGTTAGGAAACTTCATCTAGTACTTTTTATTTAAATTGAAGTCAGCAAAACAAAGCCGACAGTCCGCAACTTGACGTACGTGCGTGCACAACAAGTTGCTTATCACGAAGGCGGACGTAACTGGCGCGTCAAGCGGCGACAACCTGTACATAGGCAACTTGATAATACGTGTAGGCCCTACATTGCCATTATTACTGTTAGTGTAGTGTTGGAAATAAAATGCAATCACTTCTGGCAGCCTTTACTCCTCAACTGCTAATCTCCCATTGTTAATGTATTTTCACACATGAGTAATGCCACGTACCTCGAGTTTATGATTGCCTACGTGCAGGCGCTCTCCGCATGACGCTTCAGTTCCGTTCGCCTTCGTTATATGCAACTTATATTGCACGCAGGTACGTGAAGTTCCGGACTACCAGTACTGTTTTAATTACTTCAATTTAAATTTAAAAGTACCAGATGAATTTTTTTAAACATTTTGCCACCAGGATTTATTGTTTATATTAATCCATAGATGCCGTGGTTTTAATTTAAACATGTAGTTTAAAAATACCTTGTATATATTAATGTTAAACATAAATCAACTAACTGATACATCTGCAGTTAGTTATGAAAAAATAGGTCTATATTATATCATTTTTCTATAAGTGTAATGATTAAACATACTGAAATTGGTTCCTTTTTTCATTCGTACTAGAGTGTAAGTTGTCTCAATAGTGATATATAATATTTGATATGTATTGTATACTCATGCATACACAACAGAGCAGTGTTTTTGGTTGGTGCTTAAATACTAGTTGTAAGGTCCATGGAAAAGTTATTTTTTACAACTGGAGGAAGAATACGCAATGGACAGAAAATATAAATAATGGCATGGCTAGCCAAAATGATCAGTTAACTCTGAACATTTGAACATATCATAAATTGCCATGACATTCATCAAAATATGGACAGACGATGGAATTAATGCGGCAATTTTCTATGTAAACCAGCGATACATCTCCTTGCGTTAATCTCTGGAGTTAAAAGTAACAAGACGCCGAATATTTAACATTTAAGACAATTTTATGAAAAATAAATTTGCTGCGTGAAGTGGAATGAAGTCACATTAAACAAAAACAATTTTAGAAGCAGTTGAAGTGCGCGCTGAGACGAGATCCACGAACAATTTTGAAAGAGCGAGAGAGAAACGGGGTAATTATACAGCAGAGAGGACGGAATCTGTTTTATTAGGCATGGATGAGAGAAGAGGTATTTCCAGAACGAACTATGCAGAGGCAACCAACGAAAAAGTAATAAGGGGCGGAGGCCGGGAAATTAATGGGAAGAAGTATAGAAGTAAATTAATGGAAAAAGATTTAAAGGAAGAACAGCTGTGAAAGGATGGGAATTAGATATCAGACGTAGACAGAAATAGTAAACACACTGAAGGAACGGCGGCAGGTATGTACGCAATTTAGAGCGTACGCATACAGGTTTGCAGGCTATCACGTTTGTTTTAACTAAGTGCGGGACAGGGACCAGAAAAATACTAAGTGTATGTAACTAGACCATAATTCAGAGTTCTATAAAAACTCTAACCGTTGCTAATTTTTTCTGCTGTTCTACTGTGAAATATTTTTTGTTTCTTTGGATTGCAACTGGTACCGTTAAATACGCAATTTTTTTTTTCTTTCTCAAAATCCCGTCGATAGACGCGATTAAATAAAATATAATCCGTTTGAAATAATAGCACAATCATCGTTACAAAGCACAGCCTCCCAGCACGCGTATTCAGTGGGTGTCCGGGATTCTGGGAAAAAGGGGGGGGATAGGGGTGGTCAGTTGTATCTATCAGGTAACTGTGTCTGAGTTACTTGACAATCTCTAAATAAACAAAAGCAAGAAAGAAGTATTCTACGCAGCAATGCCAAGACCAGTAATGGATGCTCTGAATGNCAGAAAAATACTAAGTGTATGTAACTAGACCATAATTCAGAGTTCTATAAAAACTCTAACCGTTGCTAATTTTTTCTGCTGTTCTACTGTGAAATATTTTTTGTTTCTTTGGATTGCAACTGGTACCGTTAAATACGCAATTTTTTTTTTCTTTCTCAAAATCCCGTCGATAGACGCGATTAAATAAAATATAATCCGTTTGAAATAATAGCACAATCATCGTTACAAAGCACAGCCTCCCAGCACGCGTATTCAGTGGGTGTCCGGGATTCTGGGAAAAAGGGGGGGGATAGGGGTGGTCAGTTGTATCTATCAGGTAACTGTGTCTGAGTTACTTGACAATCTCTAAATAAACAAAAGCAAGAAAGAAGTATTCTACGCAGCAATGCCAAGACCAGTAATGGATGCTCTGAATGCAAGATGTCGGCCTTGACATAACTAAAGTGACGGTTTGAATGTCGTTTTGAAATATCACCATAAATTTAAAGTGAGCAATTATACTTCCAGAAAAATTGGCAATAATAGTGTCCAGTGCAACACGCATAATTATTTGCTGCTCTTGCCCAGATTACAATAATGCAGACACTGCCAACAGTTACGAGCAAATGTCTGAACAATTATGTCTTTCTTTTGGCAGCTTAAGCCTGTCAGCCCGTCGTGTGTGATTCTGTGTTGAAGATACAGTTAGCACGGAATAAAAAAAATGAATCTATGCAATGTATTTTATTAGGAAGACAGCCACTAACGATAAGCGACGGCTTACACGATTACTTTTCCACTCTGTACCAAAATTGTGAATATTTTTTTTTTAGGTCCTCTAGTGTACCCACAGAATTCCCGGAGGCTTTAGTCGCAAATACGCTAGAGTATTTATGAAGCTGAATCAGTGATACTTCAATTCCAGTCTCCATAATGGCTAGAGACCTGGACATCTCGCTGATTCGTTTGGCGGTAAGGGTAGAATCAGAAATTCCTCCAACAGTCTAGCCGTGCACGTTTGTTCACCAAAAACTGTTCACGGTAAACAGCAGTATAAAAGCCCTGCATAAGATCTACTTGTAGGCACGTAGTTTATTTTTCCCCCATATGCAAAATTAAAATTGCCATAGTCCTAATCACTTAATTTAGGCGTCGGTCAAGTGAAACAGTGGAATTATCAGAAAAATAACTATTTTACAAATTTGCTAAATTCTACACTTTTAATTATTTAGAAAAAAACAGAAGGTAAACGCAATTACTTTAGTAATCACAAATGTATTCATAACACTTATAACTACACGTTAAGACACTGAACTACTTTCCCACCGTCGATACCAACTTTACTGGGCGAAAGTCAGCGTGTGTGCACGTTAATATTGTGCCGTAGCACAAATACTACAATATACGATGTCAATTTCAAGCTCTGAGATTTCAGGATATTTTACAAGATAGCAGCACCTTAGGATTGAACATTTTCATTGAACCTTTACAAAAAATATGACATGTAACATTCTAAACGCCAAAGGCTCCCAATGTAAAATGTATATATCAAAATACTCATACAAATAGATTAAATTGCTCTTTCAAAGTATTGCGAAGCTCGAAGCACAATAAACATTTAACTGGAAAACAAGCCAAGTAGTGTAAATCGTTTCAAAAATATCAAAAAAGTAACTATTTAATAGAAATACTTCAAACACTCATACAACAGAATTAAATTGCTGCGAAATGGCTTATTCAAAAGTATCACGTTACTTCAAAATATACAATAAATATCCAATTGAAAAAACCAGCAGAGTAATATTAAAAGTTTCTAAAATAAAAATAGCTACTTTAATGACATAAATTCAAGGTATTTAGTGAAGCAATTTGACTAAAGGAGGGCAGCGTTTCTTTAGGTAAAAATACAATTGAATCGATGGAGGCAGTTCGTAGACCCAAGCCATAGCTCCAACGAATAAAGTAATCGACGACGACAATTATAACACTTGAACAGACTAAGCTCAATGCGTAAGTCATGGTAGCACAGTAACTACAATTACAGTAAATCATTGGGCAGCAGACAAAAACTATACACAACACGTTAAAACAACTGGAACCATACAGAGAAGCAAGGAATTAGTTANCGTTAAAACAACTGGAACCATACAGAGAAGCAAGGAATTAGTTAGGCCGAAACTACAATTTAGGCAGGCGTCCGTTCAAAACCAGAATTTATTTTTAAAAAAACTAACTCACTGCAGAGCCCAAGACAACCCCAATACTACGCCACACAATTATTTAAAAACACTAAACTGACCCACAAATAAAAAGCTGCGACCACGACCCACCGTGTTACAAGCTCCAGCATAATCAGCCGCTCACGCAACTACATTATTTAAACGGCGTCTCACTGCACCCTCGTCCAAGGACGGCTAAACTGACAATTTTAGCTCGTATTGCAATTTAAATTCGCTCTAGCAGGCGCCAACCCGACGATCTTCTTCACAGGCGTAGAATGAGGCGTAGAAAGAAGAGTAGAATGCATGCAGCACAAGGCGTCTAACAACTCATATAAACTAGCCCCTGAATTAAAAAAGGCTGACGCACAAGGCCGCCTCACAGAGNGCACAAGGCGTCTAACAACTCATATAAACTAGCCCCTGAATTAAAAAAGGCTGACGCACAAGGCCGCCTCACAGAGGAGCGAATCCAAAAACGATGCTCGCGGCGTCGCCACGGTCATAATATGCAGGTAGTTGCAGTGGCATGTTTTTTAAAGGTTCACTTCAAAAGTGTTCAGTTAACCGTATAAACAGCTCATAACTGTTGCCCTTATGAGCAGCTTTTATCTTTGAAGATTAGAGTGTACGTAGCGCGCATATTTTATTGCAAGGTGTTTTATACTGGTTAAAATTCCTCCAAGAGCCATCGACAACACGTGGCTCAGTTGTAAAAGCAATAATAACGAGTAAGGAATATGTACGTACAGGATGTACTACAGGATGACAAGTCAATCAAGGTGGAGCTGTAGGTGGAATGAGTTTATGCGATCGATTGTAGACGGAATGCAGTAGTGGGTAAACCAGTGTACCTAGAGCGACAACCGCCAACAAACGGCATCGTCCGCCATGTTTCCCACAAACAAAAATCCGGATGTGACTTTCGTCGGGAATCGAACGCTTAATCAGCGAGGCGGGAGGACGNCATGTTTCCCACAAACAAAAATCCGGATGTGACTTTCGTCGGGAATCGAACGCTTAATCAGCGAGGCGGGAGGACGGTTCGCTAACCACAAGGCTGCCTAAAATAAACAAATGTTCAAGTCTCCACAATTTACGAGCACCTAATTTGCAATCGTGTGTATTCAGGATACCCCGTCACATTTTGTGTGCGTGACCACGTGGACTTGAAACAAAACAACCGAACCTTAAGCGGCCCGCCTACCTGCAAAGTTTTTCTCCTNCAACCGAACCTTAAGCGGCCCGCCTACCTGCAAAGTTTTTCTCCTTTTTTTTTAGCAGAGAAGCGCGGCAGCTACAAGGGTTACACTGACACACGCTACGAGTGCGCCATCGCCGCTACGCGCAGGGCTCTGAACTGGCGTGCAGTGTTCTCGTCGTACTGCGTGTACCTATGGGACTTCCAGCGGTGACCCTATCATTTTATTGATGAGAAGTTTGTATAAAAATTCAATACAGGCTCTTGTCGTAGTTTGACTCGTGTCCGGCTAGTATGTTATATAAGATACGGCAGTATGAAAATGCAGTTCGTATCTATATTGGACGGTTCCAAAATAATATTAACATCTTGCGTGGTAGCTTTAAAGTGCCATTGTTTGNGCAGTTCGTATCTATATTGGACGGTTCCAAAATAATATTAACATCTTGCGTGGTAGCTTTAAAGTGCCATTGTTTGCTCGTCTTGGTTATGACGTGTTTACGTAGGTAAACATACTGGGGGAACATTTAATAGTTTAGTCAAAAAACCAGGATTTCAAACACTCTGTAACGCAGTTCAAGCCCAGGCAGGCGGAACCCCTACCTTTCCTAGTATGTGCTCCTGTCACCTCCAAACAATTTGAACCGCGCGAAAACAACGCGGCTGATTGTAACTGGCGGGCACGTAGCTACTGCATCTGCATCCGTCGGCGGCGATGTCGAAGCGCTAGCGCCGAGGCAAGGGGGATGTCACGGCGCATGCGCGCTTGCGAAACGCCTGGCTGGCTCGACTAGCGCGCGCGACATCGACACCCCGGGTCGCCATTAATCATTGCCACTTGTATCCGCCGTGCAAGGGCGTCTTGGATGCGCGTCGCTGTTCCACGGACGTCGAAGGGGATTAGAAAAATATCTGGATGGTTGGAGAGGGAACTACCCTACCTCCCGTTCTCTCACCAATCCCTTTTTGACACATATCAGGAAGGGAACACTTTGCAACATACTTTATATTTTTTCTGCAGATCGAAAGTAAAATTTACGTCATCGTGGGTGAAATAACTGGTATCTAGGCGTCNTGTTCCACGGACGTCGAAGGGGATTAGAAAAATATCTGGATGGTTGGAGAGGGAACTACCCTACCTCCCGTTCTCTCACCAATCCCTTTTTGACACATATCAGGAAGGGAACACTTTGCAACATACTTTATATTTTTTCTGCAGATCGAAAGTAAAATTTACGTCATCGTGGGTGAAATAACTGGTATCTAGGCGTCGTCTGCCATGATGTATTTTGCGTTTCCGAGGCCTTGAAGCGTGGAGGCGTTAAGGGTGACCTAGGCAGGCGCATGGAATGTCTGGCCGCCTCTACGTACAACGTAATGAACTGACGCGCACTATTTCTCTCGCCGACTCGCCTTATAAAACATTCATAGGTGACCCTATCATCCATGGTGTCATACTGAAGAACACAGGTGTGTTGCATGTCCCAGTAGTATGTTAAATAGCCCATAACGGAAGTTCATACCTAAAAATTATTCAGAATCACTCGTGTAAGCCCTTTTTTGTCTTTAAAAAATACGTATTAGAGACGGCAATATAAAACTGAAATTAAAATTCCGAAGTAAGTTTTATTTTAATGTTTTTCATAAGCAGACAGCACTAAAATGCTGAAGTGTTTTTAAATTATATTGTTACGTGTTGCTGTTCTGTGCTGCTAACCTTGGCCCGCCCCACGCGAGCGGGCGGAAGAGAAGGGCAGAGTAGTGACGATAACGGGGCTGCACGTCAATTGAATGTTTTGAATGACAGGCGACCGAACCGCGTGTATGTTAAAAAAAAAGTGAGCCGACACGATAATCCCTTTTGCGGCGCACGCTGCTGACACTGGTTGTATTGATTTATGCATTTATTTGAATGCTGTGGATTACTGACCTAGTTCTCTCAGCGTTACTCGGGGAGCGTTGAACCTTTCAGCAGATGGGCAGTGCGAACGATATAAAAGTGTGACAGGNTATGTTAAAAAAAAAGTGAGCCGACACGATAATCCCTTTTGCGGCGCACGCTGCTGACACTGGTTGTATTGATTTCTGCATTTATTTGAATGCTGTGGATTACTGACCTCGTTCTCTCAGCGTTACTCGGGGAGCGTTGAACCTTTCAGCAGATGGGCAGTGCGAACGATATAAAAGTGTGACAGGNGTTCTCTCAGCGTTACTCGGGGAGCGTTGAACCTTTCAGCAGATGGGCAGTGCGAACGATATAAAAGTGTGACAGGCCTCCAAGTAGTTGATCAGTGTTTAAGTGAGGGGGGGAGGGGAGTTCCGAGCGATAAATGACGAGCAGCGATTGCCATTTCTTTTATAAATATTCGGCCACTTTAACGTTTTGTTACGATGTAATTGAATTTATCAATACTTATTTTATTTAACTATTCCGTAAACGGCGTTACGGAAATTTCGTGAAGAGAGGGTTGAATCATTACCTGAATTTTTTAAGAACACTATTGGTGTTTTTAAATTTTAACGTAGCCTATCATATAATAATACGTGTGAAGCCAACCTGGACCCAGCATTTTCGAAATCCAAATAAGAACATTTATTTACATGATTAAATCTTAGATATACAAACAATAGTTAGTAGAGGGTTTATAGGGACTTTGGCACATCGCGACCTGGGACCGGAGCGTAGGAGCTGTTCGTGCTCTGTCATTCCGGTATGCTGACGGCCATCATAGATCCAGATGACCTTGATCTTTGACCATGACAAATGTTTTGCTGAGGGGGCAAGCATTTTGCTTAAAGGGGAAGGGGCACCAGGTGATTGATTTTTCGTTAATATTTACCCCGAAACATGCTCTTTGTATGCCTATTTCTTGTGACGTATATTTACAATATGAGGTTTTTTACAGTATTTTTGATATCTTACCTATCGATTCGAATACCTTCCTTTCGTTGAATGGGGTCGGTTTTGCAATGCTGTGTTTGAGCCATACCTACATTAAATTTTATTGATGGTGTGTTTATTTGGAGAGCCACAAGCGATGTTTTCCCCCTTCGAATACGCGCTCTCGTTGTGGAGGCATAGGTCTTTAGACTGCGATGGAATGCAGTTTGGGTAAATATATAAATTTAAAAAAACTAATTTCTTGGGCCGTATTTTATGAGGCTAAATATTCCTATAGAGACTAGCTGGCCCGAACCGATACTCCTAATTTGAGCAGATTTGTAATTTCGCGAGAAAATATATGCTTATTACGTGCACGCTTGATAATATCCTACGGCATGATGGAATTAAAGATCTGAACTGACCAGTCAGAACGCTAAAAGACGAGGAGATGAGAGAGGGATATGTTACCTCTGGCATCAGATGAGAAACTGTGCCGAATGTCGACATTTTTCCCATTATATACTTTCCCCACACTAACACACGCTGGCGGATAATACTTAAAACAAGAGCGGTAGTGGTAAGGGATTAAACGTGGGTGAAGAATTGTTCGGACTAAAGTGTTGGGGTGAGTGGTAACAGAATAAATACTAAACTTCAATGGTAATTTAATTTGGATTAAAACAGAAAAAAATAGTATTGATAGGTCTTAATTTAAGCTTTAATATAAAAAATATCGATTTAAGAAAATATGCGATTAAAAATACTTTTTTAATATAATGGAAAAGTACAGGTATTTTTTATGTCTATGAAACAAATATGAGTGCCGTCAGCTCACTTTGCGGCTGAATCGCCAGAATGAGAGGGTACCGACAGCTCGCTTGGCAGTGAAATTGCGAAATCAATGTTATCTATGTGTTGAAAACAGAATCCAATATGGAGGGCGTCGACAGCACCACTCATACTTTTAAAAAAATAAACAAATATGGCTGTCACATGCTGGCTAAATAGGCAGGTCGTCTGGTGACGAAATCGGTAATTAATACACTAGCACCATCTTATTTGAATAAGGTGCAATGGTGCTTTAATTAGCATTAAAATAAAAAAAAATACTTTTTATAATCGGTGTTAAAGTTTTTAGTAAAAAAAAATGTATTTAATCAATTATGTATGTAGTCAAAGCCTCGCATCATGCATGTAGGTATACTGTTGATTGAAAAAATATTATTTTAAAATAGGAATGGAAAATTACATATTCCTATACCTATAAAGAAAAGTGCCGACAGCTCGCCTGGCGGCTGATTCAAGAGATTGAAGCAACATATGTGTTGAAAATTAAATTTACCATGGAGGGCGCCGAAAACACTACCTATACTTTAAACATATACAAATATGGCTATTACTTGGTGGCTAAATTCGGTAGCTCGCCTGCTAGGTAATAGATAATTAATACACTAGCGCCATCTAGGTATTGAAAACACATGACATCCAAGATGGCATCCTCAGCCATTTATGAACAAATGACAAACGAATAAAAAAAAGATTGTATCTACCAGCAAATGTATAAAGAAATGACAACAAAAACTGCATGGTGTCCTCCATCAATGTATAAACAAATGACAAACGAATAATGCAAGAGGACATCCTCCAGCAAAGTAAAAATAAATGACAAATGAAAACCAAGATAGCGTCCTCTAACAATGTATAAATAAATGACAAACTAAAAACCAAGATGGTATCCATCAGCAATGTATAAACAAATTACAAATTAAAAACCAATATGGCGTCTCCCAGAAATGTATAAACAAATGACAAACCAAAAGTAATATGGCTGCACATAATAGAATGCGTATTGGTGAGGGGTGGTGGGGGTGAGGGGAAACCTTCAAAAATAATATTTTTTTTAAAATAATTTTTGAAACAATTAAAAAATAATAATTTTTGTAAATTTATTTAGGGATTTTTTTTTATTTTTGGGATTTTTTGGGTTAAAGGTCATCGGGGCCAACGTGAAAGGTCAAGGTTACCTGGATCCAAGATGGCAGCCAGCTGGTCGGAATGACAGAGCACGGACAGCTCCGACGCTTCGGTCCCAGTTTCCGATGTGCCAAAGTCCCCATAATCCCGCTACTATAGTTGTACAAATTTTATTGTGGCAAGGGCATAAAACCACAGTGGTTGGTGCACACACAATTGTTTCGTAAAGAGAAAAGGGGTAGGGTTCTAAATAAAGAAGTTACAATTCAATCCATTAGCCGTATAAAAAATTTACTGAAAACATGGCTTCGCAAGGCGGTAAATGCACAGTATAGCTTAGTGCTACGCACGCAATTATTCTCTGTAATGATACGTAACTCTATTTCATAATTTATTCAAAGATAAAGATAATTAATTATGGATTTTTTAAAAGTAGTTATAATTTAGTATAAATACTACGGGTCGCCGAGGAGGGGAAGGGGTGGATCTACTAAATTTCCCCCTCCCCTTTTCAGTGTGTGTTCCTGTTAAAGATACTGCTATTAGTCAATTGTAAATTGACTGATGCCCTTTTTTTGGTAGAATAAATAACTATTCAATATATACTTACTTTCAAATGTCTAAATGTATACTTACGTAACGTTCTAGCAACTAAATTTATAATGAGAACTTGAGTTAAAACGATCGGAAAATATGTAATTTAACTTGAAAGATTTAACTAGCAGATGCCACTTCCCGTATTTAAACCAGCAGTTATATCAGGTAGGAATATCAACAACCACATTTTTTGTAGTTTAAAAACTACTTTCTTTGACAGCAAAAAATTAATTATATTTTAAAAACAGCTACATTTTGTTGATCTACACTAAAATTTTAATACAGTTAACGTTGTTTTCTAGTTTATCTCTGTGTAATCCCAAATTATGACATCATATTATGTTAAATGTGTCCAAAGTAGCGCATATATCTGTGCAATTCTTATCCATACATCACGAACGTCCACTGAACCAATTCAATTTCCATCGGCACACGAAATTCTGTTCACACAATTTGCACGGAGAATTTCAATCGAAAAAAAAAACCTCATAATTTCAACGTCCAGAAACGTGGTTCACCACACAATTACTTTTGTCCTCGATGTAGCGTTTATTCAGGACTGTGACATAATTCGCTTCATTGCTCATTTTGTAGACATACGTTACGTCACTACCAACAACAACAACAGCCATTTAATAACTTTTTTGACTTCTCTGTGACCACGTCACGCATAAGTTACTTAGCGTTAGAACATTAATTAAAGTTAGCCCACCTAATTAAGTGTATTATATAATATGTATAAGGAAACACAAGCATATATATTTTGTAATAATCATATATAATAATAAAAAGTTGTTATGTATTTCAATTAAAAATTTATACGTCTTTAACATGCGACTCTTTCGTATAATCTATAAAGTAACACCAACTATGTCATTAAATGACTTAACCAATTCGTCATAATATTTTTAAAACTGTGTTATTTATTTTGTTAAATTTAATTGTGGTTTACAAACACTGAAAAATCATGCCTCTCGGTAATAATTATGGCGAACTTGTACTATTTAAAAAATTCTGGTTTTCAGAAAATTTTATTATTTGCACTACTTACAACTTAATATTATTATACAGAAAAAAATAAGTATTCAAAGATATCAATTTTTCCAAAAATTTGCTTATAACATGTTTGGTATTTTTAATTTATTTATATCTACAGNAGTATTCAAAGATATCAATTTTTCCAAAAATTTGCTTATAACATGTTTGGTATTTTTAATTTATTTATATCTACAGCAGTATCAACTGACAACAGGCTTTGATTAATGCAAGGCGAACGTATTAAAAACTACGCGAGGTATAATAAATGGAAAGTACTTTTTGTAATGTAGGATACTGCGTATTGATAATTACATTCTTTGTTTCAGGTAGACAACAACGAAGTGTCCTTTGGATGACACGGGCAGAATGCACACTACGCAGAATGCAAATTTCGTGGTTGTACCCTACTGAAGCCTTTCCCAGCGACGAAAACATGATGAATTTCGCCGTCGCCATCCAGACCAGCTGTAAGCTGGTCGACGACCTGTGGGCGGAGTCGTTGAAAGCTTTAATGGGCCCGCCCACTCGGAGGTCTGTTTATGCGAGCGAGCGAGGTACACGGCCAGACGAAGCGCTGAAAAAGCGACGTCACACGGCGCATCTAATACGGTATAACATCTAAGCTCAGGGCACTGAACCATCGTGCAGTGTTTTCGTCACATCGCGTGCAGCCGCACAGACGAGATTACATGGCGTGTAACGTCTCAAAAGGAGAACGCGTAATATTAATTTTATAAATAATTTATTACTATCAGAAAGCACAATAAATGTCTTTCTCCATAATCTCCGTAAAATGCCCGGTGAGCAATGACACTCGAATGAAAGTACCAGTAGGTTAAGAGCCCACGTCACCCGCCATATTGAATTTTTATTTATTTCTTCCTAATTAAAATTTGGGGGGATTAATTGGAAAATGGTACAAAACAAGCGATGATAATTACCTTAATTGTCATTACGGACATAGTGAATGAACTATCAAAACATATTTATGCAAAAATTAACTTAATACCAATTTTTTTTTAAATAATTCATTCTCGCCTTTTAATGACAACCAGGAAACATATATTAACAATCAGGTACAAACAATTTTCACAGAACCATGAAATGTAATGCTTCTATAATGAAACATTCTCAGTAATGACCCTGATTATTCTGGTATCACACTAAAACGAATAATTTCTGTATAAAGAGTGAGAAAGCCTCTTAAGACAGGCGAAGCGTGAAATTATTAAAATTTTGACTCGCGTGATGCTTTAGTCCCGTAGCGAAACAAAATCACTAACGAAAGTCTTCCAAAAGCAAACCATGACTTGCCGTGGTAGAGTTGCACCTGCTACTACAAAATCTCCTGCGCACATAGGAAAATAGTGCTAAGATAGCGCAAAATATACTCAACAGATATACAACATGCGTCATTTTTATAATAATTTTTTAACACATTTTAAACAATTTTTAAAATAATTTTTATTAGATTTCTATAATTTCTTTTGAAAAGTATTTTTTGTGTTTCACGGTCAAAGGTCACTGGGGTCAAGGTCCAAGGTCATCGACAGACAACATGGCTGACAAGATGCTCGGTGGGGGACCGGAATGACAGAGCATTAACAGCTCCGAGTTCCGTACCTTACGCCCTTGGCCCCAAATCGGCTATTTCATTCTACTGACCGGGCAACTCACAATTCAGCAACATCGGCTCAGCTTCTACGCCATTCGTGTGCAGACAGTTAACATGTGTCAAAAAGTAATTCAGCCAATCAAGAAAGGTAAACGAGGTAAACGACCCTACACTGTTTTCAAATATAACTTGTCTTGAAATTTTTTTGCGAAATGTCATTACCTCTGCCTATCTGCCTGGGTCGGATTGCAGACGAAAGTGGCCATAACGCGAAAGGAAGCAATTTCGCGAGACGTGACATTGGCGCGTCGTTACAAGCTGTTCCTTTGATGTGGGCGTGCTCATTCGCTGATTGGCCGCGCGAGGATCCGGGAACGGGCATGAAATGCTGCGACAGGTTCCCGATTGGCTGGGCTGTCGACTTGCGAGTAGGTTACCAGACGTTCATTGGCGAACGGCGTTCCGACATTTTGCTGGCTGGTGACGCCATTTTGCTGGCGTGTGCGGCTGGAGTTCGCGGTGTAAGCGGTTTTTTTTTACTTATAGTATATTGGCTGTTTCTTCACACTTTATGAAACGAAGATTTTAAAAATCACCCCATGTATGACGTGTTTAGTTATTTCCTAAATACGCCATGCATCAGAGGCGTTTTATACCTCTGTTAACGTAAAAGTATATATTTTTTCGTTAAATTGAAGTTTCACCTATATTTTATTTATCAATTATATTTCATTTATAATACATTTGTATAAAAACCGTGAGAAAACATGTGTGCTGGTAGCGCCTAGTTAAAAAAAATAGTTCTCAAGCAAAATATTATTACAACTGAGTGCGCACGCATTCAGTGCGTTGTTTTTTGGTGTAATTTTCTAGTCTTAGTTAAGCTTAGTTTACACGAGGCGGAGGAATATTCTTAAAGTAGAACTTAAGCAGGCCTTCAGAAATTTGTGAAGTAACGAGAATGAACTATAGCTGTATTCTTACGCAATCTGTGTCATCACACTACATTGTAAAAAAATGTGTAATTTTTACTGAGAAATTGTTTGTAATTTTACAAATATTTATGACAGTACAAAAATTTATCTTGTAAAATTATTCGTTTGTAAAACTACAAGACTCGTGTTTGTAATAGAACTAAAATAAATGTTTTTACTGTACTTAACCGTATCGACGAGTTCAAGCAGAATGGTGGACAGTCATCAACGTAAAACCGTATGTATATTACTGATTGTACAAAAATTAAGGGTGGTGTAAATTGTAGTTGCGTGCAAAAAGAAACGTATTGCAAGTTTGAGTAACGCAAAACACCTATAACTACTCAAGTAATCACAATAAAACGACGATACACGTGTAGTTATTACTCACTAACTGTTATGTTAATGTTTCATATCTGCACAGAATTCTTGAAATGAAAAAATTCGTTCTTCTTAACAGAGTTACTTCAATAATATTTTGTAGGTATTTGCTGCTGTATTTAATACGAAATAATTTTGAAGCTCGTACGTCAAGTAGGTTTTGAGGTTAAGGGTGTTGACGCTATTCCCCACCTGTGAGTTGTAGGATCTCAGTTAATGTTAAATGGCACAGACTATAAGGTGCCTTAAAGGTTGAGGGCATATAAAAAAACGACTTCATCACGTCTTNGTTAATGTTAAATGGCACAGACTATAAGGTGCCTTAAAGGTTGAGGGCATATAAAAAAACGACTTCATCACGTCTTGGTTTTAACAGGTTTATTTGACAGGAATTTATACACACATTCCCGGCACTTTTGCGTGAAGTACGCATACTTTCTCGGCCCTGCGATTTCTTGGCCTGAAGGGCTGATTACAGTGTTCTGGCTAACGTTTCCGACGCTGTGGGGCATTAGGTGACAGGACGCGTCCCTGAGTGACGACATTGTTACTTAACTGTACTTGTTGCAGGGTAGTTGTTTCGGCAGTAGTTGAGATCTGGTGAGTTGGGTGGCCCTGTTACAGGCCCTTGGACTGGCTGTTGTTGGCGTGTTGCACTCAACTGGCTTCCTCTCGATGTGGTGCTCCTCATTGAAGCTCGCCACTTGACTCCCGTTCGTGGCATAGGGTTGTAACTGACTGATTACCTCCCTACCATGTCCTGGCGAGGGAGCCTTGGCAAGCCCCCACCCCGGCTCTCGGCGCAGGGTTGCACTGAATTACTCCCACTCGCTCGATGTGGCACTTCTTGTTGAAGCTCACCACTCCATATGCTGTCAGCTTATTCTCGGTGTGTATCACCCTTCAGCACGTGTTTTAATTTCTCTCGTGGGCGGAAATCGCTAGTTTATCTCGTCATTTCTTAGGCATGTACAGGTTTCACGCGGTTTGCTAGGGACGTGGGGGAGAGGCCCGTAGGCGGAAAGTGCTACCCCACTGCGGCTTGACCTCGGCACGCGGTAATGGGTAACACATGTCGTCCGGGAGGCCCCACACTGGTTTAAGCTGTGGGGGGATGAGGGTTCTGATAGCGCCGCTTCTAACGCATACTTCCAATATGTGTTACACGTCAGTGTGAGGTACTAATGTAAGGGATAATATGATTTGTATACTTCCCGTGCTGGGACGGTATTACTTTATTATACGCTTTGATTTTGTGAAATATATTATAAAATGTTTCCCCAATTCTCGGGNGTGCTGGGACGGTATTACTTTATTATACGCTTTGATTTTGTGAAATATATTATAAAATGTTTCCCCAATTCTCGGGTATTAATTCATTATAGTTATTTTCTAGAAAAAGAAAAAACATTATGTCAAATTCCTAATAATATAAGTAGTAATACAAACCCATCATTTATAATAGTACGAATATATGTTTAGTAGACATTTAAAAGAAAACTANTAATATAAGTAGTAATACAAACCCATCATTTATAATAGTACGAATATATGTTTAGTAGACATTTAAAAGAAAACTATTTGTAATTCTACAAGAATTTTCTAGGCAGCTGGGTTTCCAAGGATTTAGCTTGTATGAGTACAAAAAATATTTACTGTTTAGGTATTAATGTGGCCCATAAGCAAAGTAAAGTTTCAAGTGTGCTTGCANTATGAGTACAAAAAATATTTACTGTTTAGGTATTAATGTGGCCCATAAGCAAAGTAAAGTTTCAAGTGTGCTTGCAGTATCATGGAATCTAGCCTTCACGAACATACTTGCGTGATAAACAGGAAGTCCTAGAAATAATGCATTTATATAATATATATAATTCATTCACGGTATCTTCGATACTTTTGAAAAGAACCTTTGAAAAATCACCCTAGGAGTTACATGTTCAATTGGTTATAAAAAAATTATATATGGAAAAAGGTTTTGTTTTGTTTTTAGCACTGAAGCACTATATAAATTGGTTGTCTTAAGTTTTAAGTATATTTTTTCAATAAATTATAATAATTTGTTAAAAGTCCGTACGAATTAACAACGGATTTTGAAGGGACATGTTGGTTATAGCTGAAAAGAAATAGTTCGTAGGTTAAATATTAATATGTATAAATTTAATGCCGTAATTGTAAAGTTAATATTGCTAAACTATATATTTACATTTTTACGTAGCACTCATGGGTAAAGATTTCACTGTTATTAATTGAAATTAAATAAATTTCAGTGTCTGTCCAGCGGACTCATACACTCCATCTTGTCCGTTTGGGCACGTTTTTTTCAGAAGTATAACCACGCCATATTGGATATTGGAGACGCTGAATTGTGGTTATAAAACTAACGTAACACATCCTTTCTACTTATAAGATAATTCTAGCTTAAGATGTAATTTTAGTATTAGCGTTGTTATTTCCGCAGTTTATCTTTGTAAGTTTTAAATTAACTTGCAAAATATAGAAAGGCATTCGAATATTTCCGTTACGTAATTCCCTTCGCAATCCTTAACAGAAAAATATATTTTAAAAGAATGAAAAGGAATCGATTTTTGGTCAATAACTGGTAATCGATTATTTTCGAAAGCTTTTTGTGGAGCGTAAGAGATAGCAGCACATTAGCGTTGGTTCTTGAGTACCAAATGTAGCCGTGACTTACACGTCTTTGCGCCGCACGTAGTGTTGTTTTGATGTTGTGGCAGTAAAGAAGTGCGACAGTTTCTTGATGGAAAAGCTATGTACCTACACCGCAGGTTTAAAAATGAAAGTGATTTTGTTCGCTGAAGAGTTTGGAAATCGAGCCGCGGGCCGTGAATTCGTAGTAAATGAAACGTTAGTGCGGCGCTGGAGGAATTTTTCTCACTTATAAGTCGCACCCCGAGTTTTCAATAAATTTTTTTAAAAATAAAATGTGCCACTTATATGCGATAAAATACGGTACCATTTATCACAGTGAAATCTTTAACCTGAGTGCTACTTCCAAAAGTTTATTATGTAAAATTTAACTTTTTCCTTACACCAAACATGTAAATAGATCTTAATACAATAATTAAACTTTAATTAAATTATATAATTAAAAGTTCCGATATATACTTCAATCTACCTTTTTGTATGTATTACAA
>NQII01007696.1:34915-87558 GCA_002778355.1 Clitarchus hookeri
ATAAAGTCCACCCGAATTCCAGTTAGAACTGTAAAGCGTGATGACCATCAGGTTACAAGAGCAACAAACCAGTGGAGCTCGTTTCAGTTTGTTGACGTGCGACGCGTCGGTGCACGCGCTTCCTGGACGGCCTGTTGACGCCGCGTCGCCCCCCCCTTCAAAACTGGACGGAATACGATTAACAGGTGCTAATTGCACGGTACGGAATCTAGAACATGCTCATTAAACATTCTGCTGGTTCGAATCACCGATCCAGCACATATTTTCATTTAAAATTTTTATTGTTCTTGGTTACACCAAACTGGTAAATTCTGCTTGTCATTAGCAAATATGTAGACTATGATTTTAAAAACCATTTAAAAACGTTATTATAATTTAATTTTTTCGCATTTTTGGGTAGAAACGTTTTTACAGCCCTCTTTAAGAACAATTACAAGAGGATCCTCAATTACAAAACTATGTAAACACTTACAGTTTTCCTTTTTGTTACAATTTGATTACCCTTCTTGTTGTTGAAAAACGTCAGTATTTTCCTGGTTTAAAATGTAACTTAAAAATTATTCTGACTGTTTTCTAGTTTTGTAACGGATTACTGTACGGATATACAAATTTTAACAATAGAGGGAAAATNAAATTATTCTGACTGTTTTCTAGTTTTGTAACGGATTACTGTACGGATATACAAATTTTAACAATAGAGGGAAAATTGTAACTTTTTATTCAGTTTTTCTAAATAATATCGATGATTCTTTTCTTGACAAACGTTTGTACCAGAAAATACAAAATTAAGAATAAAATTTTTTAATTTGTGTTTAAAATCACAGTATACCTATTTATATGACTTGCTATTTACAAGCAGGATCGATCAATTCAATGTTTAACATTTCGCCGTACTTGGTACGGTTGCTTAGTTCGAGTCTTGGCTGGTGCGCGCAGCGGTGCGTGGGAATATGTTCCCTGCGTGTATTCCTAAGAAACATCCGGCTGCCGCTGCGATCTTAGGGTCTTATTACCTACGAGTCAACCTCGAAAATTCGACACTCTACCCGTGTCGCACGTGTCCTAGCGTGCATCACCATGATGTGACCAGTTGTGGCAGCCTCGTTTGCAAGTGCACTGCAGGCAGAAATCTGGCGTGCCGCCGCGCGACTTGTACTCGAGGCTTTGGGTCTGCAAAACAGTAACGCCAGGCACCTTCAGACGAGGATATTAAACGGCACCGGGTGCGGTTATAATTAGCAGTTCCGCTGATAGCCATTAGAAGTGCATCGCGGGGAGAGGGGCGGTGTAAATACGGGGCTGGTTTCATTTCCCTCTGTAGATATTCTTGGACGCAGCCGGGGCGGGGTCGTTAACTGGGACAACACGTATAAATTACTCCAAACATATGCGATACACCCTGCTGGGTCTTCCAGTAATTCGTCATCCAATATATTCACAAATTACCATGACTCCTCTGCATTAAGATTGCCGAGACGTATTAGGTTGAGTAGCCAAACACCTTTCCTGTGTACTGAGTAACATAACCTCTAAATTTATGCGCCCAGTCTATCGGGAACTATTTTGTGTTTCTGAACCACACAAGCGAACAAGGCCGAGATTTATATGCACAAAAAAATTCCTCAACGCGAAACGCATTCAACTGTCGTGCAGATTTTTCCTTTTGAAATCTGCAATCATGACACTTGACGCAGTAATCCTGAATTTTTTTTTTACAGATGAGATGCATGTAGGAAAACAATTCCATGTAGTTCTCTATTCGAGTTTCAGATATGTTCTGCTACCGTTTCCTGGGTTCGCTGAAGAACACCAAAATAATGGTTTTGATAAGTAAAATGTCTTTAAATGATTATTTACAAATCCGTTTGAAGTGTTTTTTTTTGTGAGGAAAGAGGCTGCGAATAATTTGCAGTTTTGCACGAAAACGTGGTGTTGCAAAGTCAATGCACAAGTTAGAGTAAAAGAGTCTTGCAGATAACCGTCAAAGAAGAAAATCCACAAAATCAAACGCGCATAGCAGGTAATGAGCGAATAAAAGTTGCAAAAANCAGATAACCGTCAAAGAAGAAAATCCACAAAATCAAACGCGCATAGCAGGTAATGAGCGAATAAAAGTTGCAAAAATAAAATTAGTATTTTTTTTTTCGCTTTCGCAAACAAAAGCCTGAACCCTAATTGCCAAACCTTTTCCAGCAAGAATTGCCAGTAATAAGTTACAAATTTAAATTTGGGCAAAATTTTGTTCGAATGTTGTTAAAAGCNTTTTCCAGCAAGAATTGCCAGTAATAAGTTACAAATTTAAATTTGGGCAAAATTTTGTTCGAATGTTGTTAAAAGCCTGCGAAATTAAAATTATTAACTGAGTACTAAAAATTAAAAGCAAGTAACTTCGGCGTGGAGTCTCGGGGTGTTTTTTATGTTATAAACACTCAAAAACATTTTTAAAAAACTATGATAATATGGCGATATATAGCCAGCAAACCTCCTGCGACTCTCAGAATTACTGAAATACTGAAAAACGTCGATTATCATGACGCCATCAGCTGTTTACTCAATTTTCATAACACATGCGCTATATCATTAAGTAAGTGGACAAAAATTTAGACTTGCAAAATGTGGCACAGCAATTTTAAAACATTTTGTAGTTGCGCAAGTATAAGTATATTCCGAGTACATATGTTTTACTGTGAAATGGTGGTTGGCAAACGCTTGCAGTGCCTGAAAAGTTGTGGAAAATCAATCTTAAGTAAACTAGGACTCAACAATTCATTAGAATTATTTTTGAAATTGCTGTGGTTGAAATTTGTGAAGGGTCACCACGCACAGCGGATCAAGAAATAACGCAGTCGCTGAAGCAAGCGGCGTGGTTGGCCGCAGCACCAGATTAATAGTGTGAGGGGTCTAGTGTTCGAATGAGATCACCTTCCTGTCTGTGTGTATGCGTGTGCGTGTCTCTCCCCCCTNATAGTGTGAGGGGTCTAGTGTTCGAATGAGATCACCTTCCTGTCTGTGTGTATGCGTGTGCGTGTCTCTCCCCCCTCCCCCTTCTATTTAAAATTTTGAACGCGTGAACCGAATTTCACCTAACTCGGTACACGTATAGTAACGTAGTAAGAAAATCTGACCTTTATAGTTTTCGACGACGCGGGGCATATATTTTAAAAATGGCGGCTATATACTGATTTTAGCCTAGTGTTTCTATATTACAACAAAAAAAATGTGTACATAAAAAGTCTCTTTTGTCCGCCATCTTGCAGGACATCATTACATGACAAATTAAAATTGTATGTGATATCTCAGGAAAAACCAACAGATTTCCACCAAATTGGAGTAAACAATTAGAACAACATCAGGTCATGTAATTTTATACGTATTAGGTGGGCCATACACTTTTTAAAAATTGCGACTATATAAATATTTTATCTCAGATGTTATAACTACGAAACTAATTCAACTTATCTGTAAGTGCTTGCAGTACCTATTATAACCATCAAATTTGTCCATACAGAACCTAATTTCTCCGACATTTCGTAATATGGCGCCACATGAAAAATTATGTTTTTATTTCATATCTGGGGATACAGTTAATGCTGTTAACATAAATAATTTAGTTTAGTATGCTTGTATATATAAATCCATTAAACAAAAATCAACCAAATTTTGTACACCAACAGTAATGATTAGAAGCATCAATTATGCATAGAAAGATGCTCTTTAGCCGGCCTTTTTGCAAAACAGTGCCAGGTGAGAAAATTGATCATTTTGCCATATTTCTGGAACAATTCAACGAGATTCCACTACATTTTTCACACCAGTATTGCTTCAGAAGGCAATGTAAACTTACATGATATAAGTTGTGGCCAGACACTTATTTTCAAAATGACGACCTTGTAAATATTTCAAGTTCGGAAACCCTATCATTCAAAACATTAGACTTATTACATCCGAAGTTTTGATGCTCCGAATTCTACCTCCGTAATGCAGTTGATAGCTAATGGTACGAGGTTTTCCGAGTTCAAGTTGCGGATAAGACACGCGTGTATTAATACTTGTATCACTACTTTTGCATATATATATATATGGTTTCATCTTAAATTATATTGCTGTCAAAATACGGCACTGCATAAATACCATATAAGCTTTTAACNATATATATATGGTTTCATCTTAAATTATATTGCTGTCAAAATACGGCACTGCATAAATACCATATAAGCTTTTAACAACTTCATTAAAAATAATTTGCACCAATATAGAGGAAAGTATGCTCATTAGTTATACCAGTGGCTTCTTGTTATGATTAAGTTCGGGTATAGATTAGCGTAGAAGACTAATCTCAGCCCTCCCACTAAAAGGCAGCGTGAAACGGGAGCGATAGCAAGCAACAGTTTAAGTTTGCCGCCTGGTGATGGGTGTGTTTGTGTGTGAGAGTCAAAAGTCGATAAAGCGATAAGGGCGACGCCGGCCGGCGCAAGTAAAGCGACATCGCCTCTACGCGCAAAGCTGTGAAATCCGCATGTAGTGTTCCCGTCGTACCACTGGAACTATGCGACTTTAAGAGGCAACCCTATCTTTTTTTTTTTTTTAGACGCGAGACTGTAACAAAGTCCAATGCACTCCTCTATCGTAGTTTTGCATGAATCCGGTTCGTATATTTTGAGAAACAGCAGTCTTGAAAAAGCATCTTTCAGCCAAGATGGAGGGCATTAAAATAATGTTATCAATGTGCGAGATGTCTTGAAAGTACCATACACGACTACTTCGAAGTGTGATTTATTATCGAAGATAAGCATTTTGCACGCACGTTTACTGGTTTACAAAAAAAATAACGGCATTTCAAACTACTGCTAGGGAAATCGGCAGTCTTAGCAATAATACTCAGTTTGATAATATAGTAATATATTTATTCCAATGCTAAATTGAAGGGTTTATAAATCTGTACTGGCCGTGTACTGTGCGTATGCTTGCGAGAACCCAACCCCTAAAACTATGTAGTTGATACGCGCCCTTTAAGCACAATTTTTAATTCTCCTTGTTTTATGTTTTCACTTTAGGTAAATATGTTTTCTAGGCATGGTATCTTTAAAAATCTCGGAAACAAAAAAAACTTCAAAAACAGAATTAACCATAAAATTTCAATTTCGTCAAATTTGTGTGGAAGGGGCTATGCCTATACAGCGATGGTAGTGT
This sequence comes from Clitarchus hookeri, assembly GCA_002778355.1. Classification (NCBI taxonomy): domain Eukaryota; kingdom Metazoa; phylum Arthropoda; class Insecta; order Phasmatodea; family Phasmatidae; genus Clitarchus; species Clitarchus hookeri. Next base: position 40,106 of record NQII01007696.1, read on the forward strand.
CAGCGGGCACCAAACAGGAGTGGAATCAATAAAATACCGATGATTTCTTCAGTAACTGGGCAGTGATTTTCAGATGATCCTTCTTTTCCATAAATTGGCTTGCAGTGAATTCAGATGACNTTTCTTCAGTAACTGGGCAGTGATTTTCAGATGATCCTTCTTTTCCATAAATTGGCTTGCAGTGAATTCAGATGACCATACAGCTTGTATCTGCCAAATAAATTAATTTCCAATACTTAGTATATAATTTAATTACTGATACGGTATTATGGGTAATCCCTAGTAACCCACATTAAACGCCCGAAGGTCACATCATGCCACAAGGAAACATTGCGACGGCGATGGGAAATTACATAAACAAGTTTCGAGTGTGTTCTGTTTCCTCAGAATTTTAAGCGGTGGCTATAGGTTTTTAATACAGCAATCTGTTCAGAAAAAAAAAGCAGCATTGTCGTTGCAGTTAAAAACACCATTGTACAGACGAATAAATGCCTTGAACAGAGGGCTACNAAAAAAAAAGCAGCATTGTCGTTGCAGTTAAAAACACCATTGTACAGACGAATAAATGCCTTGAACAGAGGGCTACTTGCAGCGATTGTGGCTGACTTTGTCACTTTTCAGCGACGACATTTATGTTCCAATAACTAAATTTATGAACGGGCAACAAAATATCGACTTTTATTTATGTCCTGAAAAAAATATTTACATTTAAATATTCCATAGTTTTTTAAAAATTAAAAATATACNATCGACTTTTATTTATGTCCTGAAAAAAATATTTACATTTAAATATTCCATAGTTTTTTAAAAATTAAAAATATACACAACTGCTTACAGCGAGACTCATGTGACAACCAGGAAGGCGACGGGGCCGCGGTAGTGTAGTGGTTAGACTACTCGTCTGCCACCTAGGCGAACCGGGCTCGATTCCCGGCGGGGTCGATCCCGAATTTTCNATCGACTTTTATTTATGTCCTGAAAAAAATATTTACATTTAAATATTCCATAGTTTTTTAAAAATTAAAAATATATACAACTGCTTACAGCGAGACTCATGTGACAATCAGGAAGGCGACGGGGCCGCGGTGGTGTAGTGGTTAGACTACTCGTCTGCCACCTAGGCGAACCGGGCTCGATTCCCGGCGGGGTCGATCCCGAATTTTCACATGTGGGAATCGTGCCGGACGATGCCACTAGTCGGTGGCTCCTCTCGGGCGGGTATACTCTGGGATCCCCCATTTCTCCCGCCCATGCATTCCGGCGCCGCTCCGCACGCGCCTCACTTCATCCTCACCGGCTCTCAACACCTCGGTGTTAAGAGCCGCCCGGATCTCTCCTTGAGAATGCGTGGAAGAGACTGCTGCGCAATTCCGCTCGATGCTCTGCACGTGACTCTCGTATCTGGCGTTATACAAAGCGGAGGTTGTGAAATACGTTCGAAAGAAAAAAAACATTACGTCTCGTAATGCCTATAACATTACTTATGCTCCGACTGCGTAGGAACGGCTGTGGCGCTTGAGAAACACTTCAGCGGCATGACGAAATATTTTGGCACCGCGAAGGAAAGCGTGGACAAAAAACACACAGTCACCGGACAGTAACAGATGAGGATAAATAAATTCCCAGTGCCGCAGCGGACACATATGGCGCGAGCAATAGCGCGCGACATATTTCAGTTGAAAAGTCGCATATCTGCCGGGAGCATGCATTTATTACATAGCGCACGCGTCCAGCTAGTTTTAGGCCTAATTCCAATACATACGTATATTTTATAACTATGTACACAGTTCGTGTATATAAGTGTTTTATAGAGGTTTACAGAATTTTATAGCCGTTTAAGGGTGGCGGGTATTTTACGTGTCCGAGGTCTAAAAATGAATGAGCATTAACGGCGATCCAAACACGCATATCAGATACCCCATCACCCCTACACGCAAGGCACTGATTTGAAGTGCAGACATTCCGTCGGAAACTCGCCTTTAGAAGACTTTCAGAGGTGTAATGAAGATGAAGCTGTTCGTCTGAAACCTAATTTCACACTATCATAGTAACCTATTTGTAACTACATGTTTGAAACGTCTTACCACATCACGCGTTCCGAAATGACTGAACTAGTAATACCTCAGCAAAATAAAATTGTACTGCCATTAACACTTTTTCGTGAATTTTGATTTGTTATTAACACGGCTGTGTCAAGGATTGTCTTAATTAAAACAGACGCACTGCCGAAATCAATGAAAATCCCACGATCTCCCAATTGGATTGCTAAAATTGAAAAATTAAATTTTGCCTGAAATTGGCTGGCATGACGTTGAAAACCCACCGCACAAGAGATGGCAGAAGCAGAGAAGTCGGACAGCGTTCGACACGGGGATGTCGACATTTGGATCGAGACGAGAAGATCGACATTTGAAGGGTTGTCGGACGTATCAGAGAGCATGAAAGGAAAGTGGTTTACAAAATTATCCATCACGTAATTACTTAAACATTCAGTTCTTATTTCAGGTTTTCAATACCAGATATTTGGACCGGTAAATGTTAATACCTACTCTAACTAACGCGAAGGAATTAGCGAAGAGAAGAATTTCTTGTATTTGGATACACAGGCAGGAAGAAACCAATTGTAAAACCGAGAAATGCCAGCAGCGGCCAATATCAATGGCCCCAATACAGGACTGACGTTATTGTTACTGATATCTTTTTATCCACAATTTTGGCCAGTTCTTTTTCCTACTGTGTACCATGCTGATTAAATAAGTATACTAGGTAGAATGTGTTCAGTTTCAACCAATGTACACTTTAGCCTATAGCTAAAAAAAAAAAAAACTTTTAAAAAGTGCAACTATTTCCATTCATTTCTCGTTAGCGGAGAAGACGGTATCCATCATGCGATACTAGGTTGTGACAAGATAAATTGTACGTGGACGGGCCTGACAAATAACGAAACGGAAAGACTGATGAACGTAGCAGATAAGACGGCAATAAAAATGTCTGACAAGGCCAAATCTAGCATCGACTTCTAAACAAAAAAACTTGGAGATGGCTGGAAGATAACATCGAGTGGCATGGAGAGAAGACGGACGTTGGAGTATACGCTATGAGATCTTCAAAGCGAAAATAACAGCCTGCTCCTCTGCAGTGACAAAAAGTGAACATTAGTTTGAAGGCACAAAGTATCCTCCCTAGCTCCTCGCGTTATTGTAAACACAAAAACAATTGATGGATGTAGTCTTCTTTATTTATTTCTGGGTTGAAATTATTATGAACTTTGTCGCCGTTAGCGATGCTTGAGTATTAATAAATCGTATTTATGTTTCTATCCAAGTTATTTCTCTGTACGTACTACTTTTTTTCTGTTGCAGAGTGACAGTCTCTTTGCAGTGGTGTCCGCGGTCAATCCGCTACTACTTCCGGTTTGGTAGGTTCGAACAACGTTGCGGATCGTGTGTTTATCTTTATCAAAATCTTGTTTGATTTTCGAATTGGAGTTTGTGATCGACTGTCGCGCGCAGCTGACCTGCGTTGCAATGCACTGACTTTAACGTTCAACTGGAAATTTGCTGAGTGAATAAAGAAGCTGAGAGCCCAGTGCGACCGTGGGCGACGCATCGGTTAAGTTTTAATTTGCGCTCAGGAGATATTAATTTTTGCGCTACGTCCCAATCTATTTTTTTTTACGTACGCGCGATTGCCGAGTTTGCTGCAAGTCTCGTACGTAAATACTGCAAGAGGACGAACTGTTCTAAGCGTGAGTGCAATTTTGGTTGATTCGGCACCAGAATCAACAGATAACTTTTTCCGGTCACAATATTTCTCTTAGTTACCGGTGGTCAATTGTGCATGGCCTTACGTTCACCGTTGAGCTAGCAACCAGAGGCAACCACGGCTAGATAATGTTACTATGTAAATTTAATTTTCTCAATAAAACTAATTTATTTATCCGATACGGACTAATAACTGCAGTAAAAATCAGATATAAAAGATTACGCACACATACACATTTAGGTGTTCGGAGGCTAACGGGAATGTTAAAGTAATTATTAAAAAATCGGGAATGTTCACGATTACGGAAAGCACCAGCATTTTCCTGGAATGGGGATACAATCGATTTAGGAAAAAATATCCAGTTTGATATCAAAAAGGACGAACCCATGACCTCCAGTAAGCGAGTCAGGCACGCCATAGTTTATTCGCAGTATCTTCAGAACTTTTGAATCAAACTTTTTAAAAATCACCCTATATACGACGTGTCTAGTTGTCTCCTTACTATGTCATGTGCAACGTATCTTATTTCTGGTTAAATTAAACATTTACTTATATTTCAATCATCAAATATAATATTAATTTTATAATTAATATGAATTAAAAAATAGAGAGAAAATAGGTGTCGTGCGAAATATTATTTAACTGAGTACGCACTAATACGGTGCGCTGTCCCTTTGGTGCGAATTTCTAGAAGTAGTTTAGCTTTGATTGCACGAGGCGGAGGAGTAGACTGAAAGTAGAACATTAGCAAGGTTTCAGGAGAGTTGGCAGTGGCCGCGAACAGACTATAGTGCCCGAGCAAACAAGGTTTAGGCACGATAATAAAAGGCTATTGCTTTATTGAACCAGTTGTCCATGCGCGAGGGACAGACCTGACGTTCTTGGCGGTCAGCCTGCGAATTGAATGAGATGAGGATGGAGCACCGTCAGAACGAGTACGAGGGAGTAGCGGAAGTGCGTCGAGGTTTGGGCTGCTCTCCGCTGCTGCAGCACAGGAATTAAAATTTGCAGTGTAGAAATTGTTTTATACTTTCGCAAGAAAAAATATTTGTAAACCCAGTTACCAAGGAAATCCTTTGTAGAACTGCAAACAGTTTTCTTGTAAAATTTGCAAAACGTATATTTGTAATATTGCAAATGAACGGCTTGTATTACAACTTACATGATTGAGAAATGGACATATAATTATTTCTTTTCTAGTAAACAAACGAGATCAATTAATACCAGAGAATAAAGAAAAAATTATTTCAAATATAATTTAAGGAAATAAAGTGACTAGAAATCACTCCTTTTAAATTAATGCCTTACACCGTTAAACTTAACAATAACTTTTCTTATGAGTTTTACACTTATTTTTATATTAAATATAGTAGTAAATACCTACAAAATATTAGTAAAGTTATTTGGTTAAGAAGAAACATTAACTTAAGAGAGCTAATGAATGGTAGCGTCACATGATTTTAAAATTGGTCTTTTTGCTGTGATTATTTGTGTTGTTTTAAGTGTTTTACATTATTCTAACCTACAATACATTATTTTGCACACAACTACACTTTACATCACCCCTAGTTTTTGCACAGAGAGCTATATACTCTTTTGCGTTGTTGACTGTCTGCCATTTTGCTTGAGCTTGTGGATACGGGTCAGTATAGTACAAGCATTTCGCGAGGTCTATGACAAACACGGCTCCTGTAGTTTTACAAACGAGTAGTTTTACAAGGTAAATTTATGTACTGTTCCAAACATATGTAAAATGACAGAAAAAATATCAGCGAAAATTATTTTTTTACAGTGTGGAAGTGTTACCTTATATTCCTAACATAAAAAAAATGAGAAATGTATCTGTGTATGATTACGTAGATACTGAGGTAGCTAAGGCATGCATCAGCCAATCAGACACCAGGCCTTTTTCCAGAGCTTGGTGCTGCCAACTAGCGAATGGATACGCCCACGTCTAAGCAACCACCACGGCACTTCATCTCTTTCTACTTAACTGTTCTGCAGGACATAAATGGAATTAAATACTTAATACAGCATGAGTTCCTGATTACAGTGGGGTCCGAACCACGTGCCCTTGAAACTTTTAAACTGAATTGTGTCGGAAGCTAGGCGCAAATACCATTAGTGTCCAAACTCTTCGTTCGCCATGTGAGCGTCACACCATTGCTATCTCGGCCACCGATGACTAGGGATGTTGAAAATGTCGATATATCGAAATCACGATATTATATCAACGATATAGCGATATAAATCGTTGATAAATTTCAACGATGTTTTATAGAAATCGCTAACTTTTTTCCAGATTTAGGAAATAAATATTTTTAAAATGCTACGATTTTAATACAACAATGAAATTAAAAAATTACTATGTTTACTTTGGCAACATTTACCAAAAAACGGTGCCACATAAATCTGCAATGCCTCGTGTCCTCAATATTCCAAGAAATGTTACATTTGTCAAGTCCTTACATACATTAAATATAGGATTCCGATGTACCAAAAATCGATACGTCGTTTCGTAAAACGATACTTTTCAAATAACCAACATAATTAATATGGACATTTTTTTCCGATGTCATCATCCATTTCGAAGACCCTCCAGGATGATAAGAAAAAGAAACAAGATTAAAATAAGACTCAAGGAATAAATACACTGCCGCTCTACTAAGAACTGTGAGTGCAGCAGTGTACAGGTTGTTCACGGTAAAGTGAGCACTTTTGAGGTCCTAGTTACGTTTTTCCTATCAGCCATTTTTTTTATCCTTCCACCACTTTTTAAAATAAATATTGTTATGTAAGTAATAAATACAGTGTATATAATTCACCGAACTCGAAAATGAATGTCTAAGGCTACAATAAAATATATTTAATGACTATTATTCCAAATGAGAGGACTTTAAAAAGTGCTCACTTTACCGTGAATGGCCTATAGGGGACTTACTATTTCGTCGAAAAAATCTGTACGCTGAGAGGAAGGGCGCTGTGCTCAGTTATTTACTCGTCGATACGGCACACACAAAAAGATCCTTGTGTTTGTGTGTGCATGTATCTCATCTAGTGTAGCAAACAACAAATAAAATATTAAATGCTATAGTTTAAGCATGAGAACATTTCGAAAATGTACGTAGGTATGGATTAACATCTCATCGAAAGCGAAGTAATTAGAAAAAGAGCAAGTTGCTCAGAGAAGTCGGAACGGGGAAACGGGTCCGCGGTGGCTGAGCGGTTAGCCTGCTCGCCTCCCACCGATGTGAACCAGGTTCAATCCCCTGTCGGTTACTCCCGGATTTTCACATGTGGGAATCGTGACGGACGATGCCGTTGGTCGGCGGGTTTTCTCGGGATCTCCTGTTTCCCCTGCTCTTTCATTCCGGCGCTGCTCCATACTCACCTCATTCACCCTCATCGGTTTTCAAGACCTCGCGGTTAAGAGCCGCCCAAATATCTTCGCTCACTCACTCGGAACGGGGAAGGAATCGACCCAGGGCTTGTAGCAAGGAATCATCCTAGCATTCGCCTGGAGTGATTTTGGAGAAAGAGAACCAAAATTTGGGGTGGCAGGGCCGTGAATCGAACTCATGACATTCCGAATGCGAGTCCTGTAGTGACCCCTACACCGCCTCACTCGGTCACATTTCGTAAAAACAATTATTTTTGTTTACGAATGCATTGCAATTAACCAAGAACGCACCTTGCGAAACCTACCTGTGTATGATTACGTAGATATACATAGCTAGCTGACACATTTTTCAATGTAAGTTTATGATCTCTGCAATAGAGTTGGTTTTTATTCGTCTTGCGTTACAAAAACAACAAAATTGTAAGCTTGGCATGTACTTTTGAAAATAAAAAAAACATGTGAAATTAGTTTTTTCTCTTATTTTCCGGAAATACCATTGCACGTAATCTCTACAATATATAATACTTACATGTTATAATACCCAACGTACTGAACATCACGTTTCTGTAAAGTGACGTCACACCTGTACACACAATGGGCGTAAATGTGTTTATTTCCCTCTTTCTTCACCCTGCGGCACACCCGACATCCCACATTTCCTGACGTTAATCCGAAAGATTTATCTGCGCCAAGTTCTCCTGGAAAATAAACTGTTGTAAGCGAAGGGACCCGCATGTATACTGATACAGGAAGACCCAGTTTCGCATTTGTTCTGCAGATTATCCCAAGATTTGTGCCGCAAAGTTGCTGCCTGCTTAGAAGAACACGACGTAGACCGGAGGTCGTAAACAAACACGTTACGAAATAAAACGTCACGAATAACCATTAATGATGACGTACGCTGTAAAAAAAAGTTTGCTATACCGAGAAGTTCTTTGTAAATTCTTTATTAATACCTGTGCAAATACAACAATACCTCTTTTTAAAATTTCTTCTTCATAACATTACAAGAGCCGTAATTGTGATACGCCCAGGAAAATATTTCAGCTGACCCGGAATTACTTAAATTCGAAGGGCGTGCTATTGAATAATTATCATTCAAATGGTGGGATAAAGTTTTCTTATAATGCTTTTAGAGTGTTGAAACATTTACTGGTTTTTACCTTACTTCCCTAAGAAAGAAGGTTCATGCTATTGAACGGCTTTAAGTATTTCTCCTATCACATAATTTTTGTTGTAAACCGAACGGACTGTAATTATACACTCATGAGCAATTTAATTAGAGATACCTGCTTAGCAGCGTAACACCACCCCCTTTCGCCCCGACGGAAGTGATGCGGAATGGCATGGGCTCCACAGANATTAGAATTATTCTGAATAATATGTTTGATGATTTATTTATAATTAGAAAAAGGATAATATTCCTCATGAGCAATACTCATGAGCAATTGAATTACAGATACCTGCTTAGCAGCGTAACACCACCCCCTTTCGCCCCGACGGAAGTGATGCGGAATGGCATGGGCTCCACAGAAATGGGGGCACGTGGTTTGCCAGCAGATACCTGTACCGTTCGCCGGTGAGAGACGATGGCAAGTGTACTTGCCAACGTACACAGTCCCCATACGAGGATATCACCACCGCTGGCCTGAACTATGCCCTGCTGACACGATGAATCCATCGTTTCGTGTGCTTGGCGATGTAGTCGTGCCCTGTTATCGGCGTGTACCTCGTCTCATCCGTTTACACGAGGGTCCAATGGCGGTGTTCCCGGCGCCCACGTTAATCGTCGAGGTGTTTACCGTGCTATGAAAAGCGGTACCCTAGTGGGGCAGCGGCTTCTACACCCCCATAGCGAGGAGATTTTTCTCTATGGCACGGCTGCTCAGGTTTTTGTGGTCAAGCATTGAATTAGAGAGTGATCTGCTGCACTGTCGCCTGTCAATACGATGTTACCTACCGAGCTAGCCGAAGGCAACCCCTGGCATCGATAGCTTGCACGCCACGGTACTATCGACTGTTAAGACCTCGATGTTAAGAGCCACCCAAATATATTCACTCACGCCACAGTACTCTTTTGACACAGTGGCCCAGTGACTGCACGACTTCGGAGATGAAGTTCCCCATATGTCTGGCCCCAACGATACGGCCACGCTCAAATGCGCGGAGAGCTTGTTTCTTCCACATGCTGTGCTCGACTGTTACTCAGACGGTATGTATAAGGTCTGGCGACATCCCAGTCATGCGTGGCTGTGCACTATTCCATTCGACGGGCCGACCACAGGGCAATTTCGCCAACATGGCAGTGTCTAATTCAACTGCTCATGAGCGTATTTTGCACTTACGTGTTGTCCAACTGTCGACCCGACACAAACATTAATAAAACGATACATTCTGCAAATATAAAAATTCAACTGTTGCAAATGTGTAATCAGGCTGCAGAATTTTAATATATTTCTTAGAAGCACTAATTTCCTAAATCAGTAACCTCAATTCTACAAAAAAAAAACCTTACATTTTTGTGAATGTTAATAAATATCATTATAATGCTATTAAAATATACAGAGTGGTTAAGTAGTACAATGCTTCGGCTAATAACTCAGGGATTGAAGACTTGAGTCCTAGTGCTGCTGAAGTGTTTTTTTCCTCGAATAAATTTCGGAAGTTTGTTTTTCACTTCTACCTTATTTATCAATAACAGTTGTTTGCGATAACACAGTATAACATAATTCATTTTCCTTTTTTTATAAATTTAAGTTGAAATACGGGCCCTTAATTTGTAATATTACATCCATATGCAATGCATTTTCTTTACAAAAACCCGTTTGTAATTTTAAAATGATATTTCTTTTTTATTAGGGGCTTCAAGGATTTTTCTTGTAACGGTGCAGAAATGTTTTACAGTGTACTCTTGTAGCACGTAGCGTGTTTGCCGTTAGCAAAGATCCCGTCCTCAATAAAACTAACGGAACGAGGATTCGTGAGCACCCTTCGTTATTTCGTGTGTTCAACACGGGAACTGGGACCTCTTACGTATTGCAAAACACTAAGAAGTTCTTTGACGTGGCGGTCTCTTTGAAGAGGCCGCAACAAGATCTTCGATTAGCCGCGCGAGCCTCTGAAAACGGGCCTTGTGTTCTAATTGACAGGGACCAAATATTGCCGAGTTCAGCGACCCGTAGACTAGAATTCGCCGTGGCGCGAGAAGGCAAAGTGTAACTGTCCGGCGCGGCAACCCAAACCCGGCAGCTTGTGCGCACATCAGCATAGGGTGGGACACTTTCCTACAACAGCACTATACACTGGGCAACTTCACAAGTTATAGTTCACATTCTCGGCTGTTCCAGTTATGATTCGCAATAACACGTATTTCAATATTTCGTGGCGGTACTTGTAATAAGACAAATATAATTGCGGAGAATAAAAAAACATTTTAAATCCTGAGCAGAGAAAAAAAAACCGCTATAATACAACTCGTACTAATATTAATATGAAAAAGTAGCTACAAAGAAGGGAGACTGGTAAAACCGCATAAGCATCGTAAAAATCCTCTCGACAAGAAAGTAGTTCATAACTATTACATACGGGCATTAACAGAAAATAATACAGGAACAATATGGATATTAACCACGTTCTTTATTGGTGGTTGGGAAAAACTAGAATGGCGCTGGCTTAACCAGATAGATTGAAGAAGTGACGCAATTGTGCCTCTCTCCCCCTGCCAAGCCTTTTCAAATTACCAGTAGATTTCTGAAACACTTAAATAAAATAAGTCAGCTGGTCCACCAGTTTTGAATTGAGCCGCAACAGGGAGGCAGTATATATCCAAAAAGAAAATTAACTAAGCGGTAACCTTACTTAATCTCTAAATAGTATAAAAAAAGTCGCTTATCCGTATCTATCTACTTCTAAACTACTTGATAGATTTTGATGCGGTTTTCAACATCATATATAGAATTTCTTGAGGAAGGATTTGGTGTATAATACATTCATATTTAATGTAAGGATAGTAGATAAATCTCGAACCGTTTGTAATCAAGTCATAAAAAACAGCTTTTAGTGCGCTTACAAGGCTTGCGCTGACTAAACCATGAGCGATATATCAAATTTATGTACTAAAAAATTGCAGCTCTCAAAAAGGTCTACAGAAAAGTCCGCGATAGCATACGCTTATCTGTTAAGGATGACCCACAGTAACAATTTTTGTCTTTCAAAGTATCGCTGTAAAAACTAAATTGTTACCGGGCGAAGCCGGGCCGGTTCGCTAGTTTAAGACATAGCTGTGTGGACGCAGTTGTGTGTGTTGAGTACGTTTTGCGATGTAAACTCACAGCAGGTAAGCCACTGTAGCTATGGCGAAACCGCGGTGTTGTAGTTGTCGAGAGATTACTCGACTCCCACTAACGCGAACCGGGTTATATTCCCGGCAGGGGTCACCCGGATTTTCGCATGTTGGTAAACGTGGCGGACGTTTTCGTTGTACGACGGGCTTCCTCGTGGTATTTCCGTTTACACCCGCCATTGCATTCCGCTGACTCTCCATTCGCATCTCATGTCTCACTCACTGGCGCTCAAAACGTACCGTAAGATTCGACAACTTTGGGCCAGCGACCCAACAATGGGCCACAGCTGCTTTCAGAACGAGAGAGCTATCTAGCCATCTAGCGTTTAAATAACATATTGATTTTCAATTGACATTTGTACTTATTTGACAAAAAAACATGAAAAACACATATTAAACATTAAGGGAAAATGTAAAAAACAAAAATGTATACAGTTTTGACTCGTGAATAATTGTAGCGAGACAACATTGGGCCAGGGCACGTTTGACACGTATTTTAATGGGACAAGAAGACGTGGCCCATAGTTGACTTACACAACAATGGACAACACAAAAAAAAATCCTCCTCCCTTCCCTTGCTACCTGGATTTGTTTTGACCACAGGATTAAATTTTTGAGATTTGTAGTTATGCTGGATAAAATTCCCAACCCGTTATCTTAATAAAAAAAAAGGGTGATTATGCTTGCAAATATCAAAAAGTGGCACAAAGTTGTCGAGTTTTACGGTAGTTGTTAATAGCCGACCAAAATCTCTCGACTCATTACAGCCATAGTCTGTAACTGTGTATTTTTTTTTATCTTATAACGCTGTGGGTACGTTTTGTAAAGCTGGGGTTACAACAAAAAATTGTGACTTAGAAATCTATGCTGTAACAGTATATGTCGCACATGTAACTAAGTCTTCTGGATTTACGATCCATAATTCATACAACATTTTTAGTTCGGTCAATGAAAACTTGCGACAAGTCTGTCTTGTTTACTTTTGGATTATAAATATTTCTAATCTAACCTCGTTAGATCGTTTCTTCCAAGCAGATATTTTCTCGCAGAGAAACTTATTATTATTATCATCTTAATTCGAAATCATAAACATGCACTGCTCTGTTTAGGCTCACTTAAGATATAAACCGTAATTATTTATTTTAACGTCTAAGACAAACGTAACCACGCACCCGGCCTGCCAATTTCTATCGTGAAACGACACTTTAAACAACACACACTGAGTTATATTTATTACACAGCAAAAGCTTAGTTTTTCAATTGTAAGCCCGGAATAAGTAGTGCTTAATGTATGGGCTGTTCGCGGTTAATTGAGCGCCTTTTGAAACAGTCTTTTGAAACACGTCACTACTCCTGTCTCTATATATTTTAACGGACACGGGGACTGACATGCCCTCAGTAAAGTTGGTTAATGACAGAGGGAAAGTAGTTCCATGTCTTAACGCTGAATTGAAAATTTTATTTAAATGTTTGTGAATACTGAAATTAATTTTTTTTCTTTTTGTTTCTTAAATTTACACAAGTATAAAAATAATCAAATTTGCAAAAAATTCACTTCTGTAATAATTTTACATCTTCTCTAGACCGACGCATGAATAAAGTGATTTGGCCGTCGGCAATGTTGACTTTACATGTGGGGGAAGAAAACAGACGATATGCCTACTAGTAGACACTAAGAAGGGATTCAAACGTGTTTAGTTCACCATGAACAATGCATAGCTTGGATTAGGGCACATGCAGCATCACGTCGTAGATAGTGTACAAAGACGAAATGGCGCGGCGGTTCCTTCGATGTGGGCGTAACCATTCTCTGATTGGTTGACCGACGCTCTGGGAAGAATCCTTGTGTCTGAATGGCTACCGCGTTCTGCGGAAGGTTTCCCATTGGCTGGATCACAGGCTGGCGAGTAGTTTAACACGTACTGGTTGGCGAACGACGTTCCATTATTATGCTGGTCAGTGAACCGCTGGAGCTCGCGGAATGAGTCACCGTTTCACCTCTGTATTATTAGGTACTCTGCGGTAAAGACCATTCACGATAAAGTGAGCACTTTTGAAATCAATCTTAGAAAAAACTCACTGATCCTACCTGCGTGTATTTGAACGCGCGCACTGAGTGACATGCGCCCAATAAAGTGGGTAACGGTGGAGGGAAAGTAGTTCCATGTCATAAAGTATAATTGAAAGTGATATATTGAATTATTTCTCTCGCTTTCTGTTTGTTTTTTTTAATGCATCGAAGTGTAAAATTTAGCAGATATGTGAAAAATTCCACAGTTTCACTTGACCGGCGCATGAAGACAGTGATAAGGCCCGCGCCAGGGTTAATTCTACATCACGCGGAAGAATACACAAGGTGAGTACAAGCAGATCTTAAGCAGGGCTTTCAAAAGTGCTCAGTTTACCGTGAACAGCCCATAGCGTTGTAGCTTCCCTGGAAGGAGAGAAGGGTAACTCGACCACGACGACGCGACGGTCGCGTCTGATCGCGGCCAATCCGGAGAGGGAAGGTCCTTCTAGCTGTTCCTCCTGGCTCGCGCATGCGCACGCAACTCGACGCGCGGCGAACGACCCAGTGACACACTACACGGCGCCGAGCCGTGCGTGCGCTGGCTTGCGTCACGCGCAGGTCGAGCGCGCAACCTTCGCCGCACATGTGACCACAGAGTCCTCGCCCCGTGGTGGCATGGGAAAGGAGAATTGTATCGGAGTTGCCAACTTTTCGAGAGAAAGTCTCTAAATCGGGGCATACAAAAATCACCAGATTGTTGAGAGTTGAGCTGAGAGACTTGGGCGGCTCTCAACAACGAGGTCTTGAGAGCCCATGAGGGTGAAATGAAGTGAGAATGAAGCAGCGCCGGAATGCAAGGGCGGGGGAAACGGCCAGCGGCATCGTCCGGCACGATTTCCACTTGCAATAATCCGGGAGTGACCCGGCCAGGGATTGAATTCGGTTCGCTGTGGTGGGAGGCGAGCAGTTTAACCGCTCAGTCGCCGCGGCCCCAACCAGTCTATTTTCAAATTAAATTTAGGTAAAATGCACAAAATATCTGTTTTCCCTATTGAAATATTATTTATTATTATGCTCCTTACAGCTCGTTATATATATATATATATATATATATATATGNTTTCCCTATTGAAATATTATTTATTATTATGCTCCTTACAGCTCGTTATATATATATATATATATATATATATATGTGTGTGTGTGTGTGTGTGTGTGTACGTGAGCGCGTGTGTGAGTATTCCCCTCTGAACATATTTACAATGGTAATNTGTGTGTGTGTGTGTGTGTGTGTGTACGTGAGCGCGTGTGTGAGTATTCCCCTCTGAACATATTTACAATGGTAATCGCTACACATATGTATGTACTAACAATCACACAGTACTTTCAAGCTGTATAAATAGATACTTCAAGTACTTTTCCAGTGTTGAAGTTCGGAAAACTTTGCTTACGACTGGGCCAAACCATAATGTTTTTACCGCATGAGACAGGCCACATGATTACCAACAAAGAGATAATCACATGCAATAAAACATGAATATAATATATATCTCAATATATTTCCATACACTCTCCAGGCGTATATAATTAATATTCCAGGGCAATTAAAACTGCTGAAGACACAAAAGTGTAAATGATTTGTTAATAGAAAAAAATCTTCAGTCTTCCTTCAAATCACCAGACCTGCAATCAGATTTTCACAAAAAACACTAAATTTTCGACTTGTCGGAAAAATGTAATTCGGCCACTGTACCATCTTCTTAAATCACCAGATCTGGTGAGAAAATCACCAAGATGGCAACTCTGACTGGAAGGCGAATTTGGGGGAGGGGGAGGGAGGAAAGATGAATGCGCACTCAAGATGTGGAACAGGTCTAAAAAATGTCTCCCAACCTTCATAATTCTTCGGGTGCTGATGACATCGTGGGCAGCGATTTCTTGTCTCTTTTTTTTATAAATAGCGGACTGTACACACAGCTTTTCATTGCTAAATGGGCCAAGGAACGTGCAGAGGCGGTGAATGATTAACCCCTATCTGTCGATGATGAACCTACTTGACGCCTGTAATTATATAAATAAACAGGTTTTTTTTTAACAAATTTTGTTGGCGTGACTAGAATACATATATAAAATCGACACATCTGAACAAGGCAAAGGAATTAATTA
The DNA here is from genome assembly GCA_002778355.1 of Clitarchus hookeri. Lineage (NCBI taxonomy): Eukaryota > Metazoa > Arthropoda > Insecta > Phasmatodea > Phasmatidae > Clitarchus > Clitarchus hookeri. Next base: position 55,790 of record NQII01007696.1, read on the forward strand.
AACATAAACCTCTCTAAATCTGCTCCACTTTTAATCTTCAACTTTTATTAAAATATACATTTACAAATTTCGTGCCATTCAATGAATACATTTGTTTTTCCAAGTAACTAATGTTTGAAATTTCTAAAATAAACGATGTAAATTAGTAGTTGTATGTTTCAACATCTTACTGAAAGAGTGATTTTCGAATCATTGGTCATCGAAATTGATATAAGTTTTATGCACGCATGGTAAATGAAAAACTGGCAAAACAGTAACATATTTATGTTTTTAACAGTTCACTGTTTAATTCGACCGTCGTAATATAAATCAATTCTAATTTTCGTTTTTACACATCGTGGAAGGTGATGAAGAAGCAAAAGAAAGAACTCAAACAGGGATTACGAAAGTGTTAAATAAACCTTTGGCAAAATATGTGTTTGTTCCACTAATCGTTTAGCGTACATAACGTTACCATGTTATTGGAGAAATTCCAGCCAATTTATTCAAGCCGGTATTTGGCAAGGGTATAAAGCTGCTACATAGCGTTTGTCTAATATATATTTTTTGTGTACCTTGAAGCGTTGAGACGTGTATGGACCACATATGGGTATAAGCATTACTGAACGAATTAAAAAAAACACTTATCACGTTTTTTTTGTAGTATGTACAAGCTTTAATAGATGAACTCGAACTGCTGTCGTTTGTAATTTGTAATGACAACTGTTAATTGCGTATGTTCTGAACGCGATATTTTTAGAGATTAACGTATACCTTTTCTTTATCCTCATTTCTGACGCAGCAAATTTGTTCACCGCTGAGTCACGAAATTTCAAAATTAGAGTAGCTAATATTCACGGGCAATCAAGTGACTTAATAGTGCTTCTTTAGTATACTACGAACATAAGTGGGGACAGTAAATATTTTCTTTTCTGACACGCTTCAGGCATTCACATGAACGTGTTTTGATTTCATGATCGGGCGATATTTTGTCGCTTTGGAAGACACTTCAGACAATGTTAAACAACAACAAAATTCGTGATAGAAAAAACATAAAAACCTAGTGAAGAGTAAAAATAGTAATTTTTCAGCCATAACTCAATAACATTACAACGGGTCGAGTACACAAACTCATAATCTAACAGAATTCTAACCTACATATTACTGAGCGTACTTGCAAAGTATCACATTCGCACCACGATGACGAAAGGGACGTTGTTGTGAAAGGAAATACTTTTAAACATTACCGATGATTTCACACTAATTATGTCTCAGAGTGCAGCTATGCAATTATACAGTGACAAAATACAGCTTGTCAAAAAAAACGCACGAAGTCATTTAGCTATATCTTCACGAGAACATTTTGATACACCTATCAAAGTGACAGTTTACGCAAAATAAAAAAATTTCTCCCCAGTGTAGCAATTCTACGGCGTAGACAACACGAATAGTTTGTATTTCAACAAAAATTCTGTGTTAAGAACTGCAAATATAAGCTTTTAAATAGTTTATCGCAAAATAATTAAAAATTACCCTTATTATTTATATTTGTCAATTAACAGAGATATCTAAATAATCAACGGCACATCTCCCGTTCTGTCAAAGACTAAATTTCTGAGTTCAAGTGTTGCAATCACATTAATTGTTTGGTATAGTCCATTCAGGGTTACTTCCAATTGCTCTGAAGCCCTTCTAAAGTTCTGTTTGTTGGACATTCCCACTCTTTATGCAAACAAAGCTTTAACTAAATCCAGAAAATTACACAAAAGGGGCAACGCACCGCATTCATGCTCACTCAGTTTGTTAATATTTTGCATGAGAACTATTTCTTACCAGGCATTACCAACACACCTATTTCCTCTCTGATTTTATTCATGTTAAATATAAATTGAATATTATATTTTATAGATAAAATATAACTGAAAGTTCTGTTGAACGAAAAATAAGATACTTTCATGTAAAAATAATTATAAAAAGCTTGTGGTACATGGCACATTATGGAAACAAGCACACACTTCGTACATGGGGTGATTTTTCAAACGTTCGATAGAAAAAGTGTCAAGATACCGCGAATGGACTATATACGATGTTGGACTATATACGATGTGCTTGTGTTCAGCACTTATCTTGCAGCCAGCGAACAAAGTACTGCGTCCTCGATAATATTCACATTAACCGTTCACGTCAGAAAGGTGTACACAATTCCACAAATCAGACTAGTCACAAGGTAGACTGGGCACTAAGGCCCAGCTTGAGTACAGCAACGGGNGTGTACACAATTCCACAAATCAGACTAGTCACAAGGTAGACTGGGCACTAAGGCCCAGCTTGAGTACAGCAACGGTCATATATATAATTCACGTGCAACGCGTCCAAGATAGTGGACGTTGTGAGTGAAAGGGTTAATTTAAAAATTCACGTCTAAAATTTACATTACGGTGTGGTACATTTCAGTTTTATTTGACGTATTTTCAATTGGTGTCAATTTTTGAAATGTTATGATCCAGAAACAGCAATACGTCATTCGTATGCTATAAAAACATAAAAATCAACTATCCTAACCAACGTATCGGTGAATGCATATTCGTANCAATACGTCATTCGTATGCTATAAAAACATAAAAATCAACTATCCTAACCAACGTATCGGTGAATGCATATTCGTAAAATTTGCACCGCCCCAGTTTCGAATATAATCCCAGAAATATGTTTTATTTAACAATATTTTAGTAACCAACAAGACTGCCAAAGTAATTTTAAATGCTCTCCGCCAACACTCACGCAAGTTTTATGTTTTCAATACGCCCGAAATAATGTTATTTTGGAAATCACTACTCATAAAAAAAAATAATTTAGTTTGATGAGGTCAAAATCAACGAAAGGTCCAGTAAAGTTGAGTTGAGCGGAGAATGATGGGCGGCTCTAAAAAACGAGGTCTTGAGAGCTGATGAGGGTGAAATGAGGTGAGAATGGAGTAGCCCGGAATGCAAGCGCGGGGGAAACGGGAGATCCCCTAGAAAACCTGCCGACCAGTGGCATCGTCCGATACGATATCCACATTCGAAAATCCGGGAGTAACCCGGTCGGGGATTAAACCCGGTTCGCCTCGGTGGGACACGAGCAGTCTAACAGCTCAGTTACCGCGGCCCCAAAAGTCCAGATTAAACGAAATTTAAGACAGCTGACGTCCATAAGTGGCCGTCGGAACACACTACTAAGACTACTGACTTAGAAAATAAATGAATATAACAAAAAATGATTACCTATGAACTTAAACCACACCGTAAACACGCATATTCGCAAGTTTAGTCACAACATCGTACATAATCCGGACAAGAATTTATCCTCCTCGTTCTTCACTTCGAGGAGCTTGGCTCAAAGAGTTTTCCGAAGTGGAATGTAACGCTTGGTGTGATTAACGTAGGCTTTCATCCGCTGTATAGCAACAGAGAGAGAGAGAGAGAGAGAGAGAGAGAGAGAGAGAGAGAAGAGAAAACAAAACACACTCACAAACCCAAGTTATGGTTGATGGTCCGTTATACTTTTCGCCACGAACACGCTACATCGATTGTGAAACTAATATTGTGGGTTTGCTTTGAAGTAACGCTATGTAGCGAGTCGTCTGCGTAGGATTTACCGCTGCAAACAAGCAAAGCACAGGATGAAAGGAGAGGGTTGTCCCTTGGCGCTCGCACACTTTCCGCTGGATATGAAAATGGCTGAGACTGAACGATATCCAGAGAATAAGCTAGCATCAGCACTCTCATGTTCCGTCGCACACTTTCCGCTGCATATGAAAACGGCGGAGACTGAACGATATCCAGAGAATAAGCTAGCATTAGCACTCTCATGTTCCGTCGCACACTCGCTTGGCGTGGTTCACAGAGCTTATGAACTGTACACACAAGGAAGTATCCACTGAGGAACAATCTAATAACCCAAAACTCGTGCGTGAGTTTATACAACACGCGCGTTTCCGTTTGTGTCTGCGCAGGCTTTCAATCCAGCTTCTATTTATATGTTTATTTATTAATAACAATTTACCCTGAGCCAGATTGGGGAGGGCAGTTCCCAAGATAATCCTATAATTGCCCCCCCCCCCCNNAACCCGGGTTTTCCTAAGGCTTGGGCAAAACTCGAGTTTCGTCTCCAAGACGAGTACAAAAAAAACTTTGTTCAATTTTAAACTGTTGTTCACGTCTGCCAGTACGCTATCTCTAATTTCCGGAGAACATGGAATCTTTTAACTTGTTATTTTTCAGATCCCATTTTTAACTCTTACGTTACTGGTTTACACAGATGTGGAAAATATTGCAAAAGCATTTCACATATGGGCCGCGCTGTACACAGCAAGGCTTAGAGCTCAATCACAGAAAACAGAGAATACAGAAGTGAAACAGCCGTGCGTACCGCGTATAGTCTAATCACGAATTCTTCACAATGTTTGAATCAAACATTTGAAAAGTTACTCCTTGTATGATGTACTTGGTTATTTCCTAAATGTATAATGTATCTCAGGCATTTTATACTTCTGCGAATATTAAAGTACATTATCTTTGGTTAAATTTAACTCTTACAAACATTATATTTATAAATTACAATATTCAATTTATAATTAACATGAATAAAAGCAGGGAGGAAATAGTTGTGTTGGTAATGCCTGGTAAGAAATAGTTTTTACGTAAACTATTATTACACTGAGTAGGCACGAGTGCGGCGCGCTGTCCCTTCGGTGTGATTTTATAGACACGGCTAAGCTTTGTTTGCATGAGGCGGAGGAATATCCTCAAAATAGATCTTTAGCAAGGCTTCAGAAAAGAATCGTGAATGGACTTTACTCCAGCAGCACACGCCAACAAAATGGCGTCAATGGTCAGCAACATGCTAGTGCGCTGTTTGCCAATCAGCTCACCAGCCAACAACCCAGCCAATAGGGAATCATCCGCGGCACGCAGTAGCCAGTCAGACGCAAGGCTCTTTTCTTCCAGGAGCTCGTGCAACCAATCAGGCGAATGGGTGCTCCCACCTCAAACGAACCGTAAAGCTATTTTACTTCCGTATCCTTACTTACTTTGTGTCTCATTGTTCACCCTTGTCGGTAACTGNAGCCAGTCAGACGCAAGGCTCTTTTCTTCCAGGAGCTCGTGCAACCAATCAGGCGAATGGGTGCTCCCACCTCAAAGGAACCGTAAAGCTATTTTACTTCCGTATCCTTACTTACTTTGTGTCTCATTGTTCACCCTTGTCGGTAACGGCTTCATAAACTCATTTTCCGCTCTAGGTCGTGAGTGGTTCATATCACGTAGGCTACTTATGGTAAAGTGACCACTTTTGAAACCATTCTTAGAAAAACTCACTGTCCGTCTACTGCAGTAATGCTATATGGTAAAAAGTGGCATACAGGCTTCCTGTTAAGTTGCCACCGAATCAAGTAAAGTATTTTTAAGTCTTGACGTTGTATTGCAAATGAAATGTTTACATTTGGGGCAAATCAAGTTGGTGTTTCTTTTCTTTGTACGCGTTATAGTAAGAATTAACATTTCGGTAACACATTTCGGTTCCTAAAAATTGCATTTTTAACTTGACTGGCACATGAATAAAGTAAACAGGTACATGGCAATGTTAATTTCAGATATGGCAGAAATTTACATAATGAGGATAAAAGTAGATCTTAAGCAGAGGTTTTATAAGGACTCAATTAACTGCGAACAAGCTTTATCACAGTGCCAAAAACCATGGTTCTTTGGATGTGATTACGAAATAAGTGTTGTGTTTGCTTACGTATAGCTTGCATCAAAATATTTTTTGTCTGCAGCATTTGAAACCATAAACTAAGCCGGTTCTGAAAGGGCCAACACTTGGAGGATTGCGCCCAACTGTATCTCGAGCAAAGCTAACAAGAACATGAGTAGTCACTACTTTGGCTACTGTTTGTTAGGATCTTACTAGAATGCTTCGCCACAGCAAAACTAAATTCAGTGAACAAAATAATAATACTTTGGTGATGTCAGTAAACTGAAAACGATATACTGGATATCACGTTACGCAAGAACGGCTATTTGAGTAGAACACATTAACCACTCCACTGACAAACTGCCAGGCAATAACGAACGTTATAGAGTTTGCCTCAGAGACTAGCCGGGGATGGGAAATTTATTACTCCCCCCCCCCTCCTTCTCAAGTAATTGGATGAATACCTCCGCCCACGCGGAAAATTTCAATTTCGGACACTGATGAAGGCGAAACAAAAGAAAGTTACTATATGACTACAGCTTGTTTGATGTAAGTAGAACATTTTTGAAAGCCCTCCCTAATTACTTTTATTCCCGTTTATTGCATATCCTTCAACTCTCACTTCAGAATTAGCGTCATAGAGGTAGTGACTATTATTCTTGCATCCAAAAAACAACGCTAGGAAATCGTTATAGATACGTAAGTATTCTACTAGTACTACACAAATGATATACTGTATATAAACACACACAGATACGTCAGTTTCAATGTCTTTCATATTACGTATTGAAACATGGCGCATGGGGCGTATCTCAGTTCGTGAGGGATAGAGGTCTTAAAATTAAATAACTAAATTTAACCTTCTAATTTATTCCAAGGGCTTATTGTTACAAAAATACACACTGATATTAATTATAACACGTAACTACCAAGCGCTACTTTTAACACTGAATATTCCTACCAGTGAGCGCAATATTTAATGTCAATCTCAATTATAATTAAAGTCCTTATCACTGTCTTTGATATAGCTACAGTCACTTAATTCAATTATTAGTTACACATTCATGCTGAAAATGTCCACTGTTATACATTAACATCATTCCAAACGTGTGCCACTCACGCAACGAGTCCCACTTTTCCACAGACTAGCTGGTCAGTATCTGCCTCTACTCTTCCAATGCTCGCTGGTAACTGTCGTCTTTCGTCGCTCCGATGGCATCACACGACTGGCGCTAATTGCCGTAGGAGACTCGGGACTCTCGACACAGAGGCAAGTTGCGGCTTACATAGCTGAACTAACCTGGCCCAGAAGGTCCTTCGCACCTCACGTCGCGCGAAGGGGAAGGAGAGGTGACGACCAGAAAATTCGCACGACTATTCAAGACATTTTATCTTCCAATGAGGGAGGTAACATCATTCCCGACAGCGCTATAGTGGTGCATTTCAGTGTTACGCGGCGGCCCGTTTGTAAATTTGCGCGCGCCTTTCCGGCTACCGGTGATGCCCTTGGAGCACTGCGCTTCGCGCTCTCTAGGGGCAGGGCAAGGAAAAAGGACGTGGAGCGGCTGCATGTAACAATATTACACTTGAAATAAGATGGTGAAACATAAAAACTGAGTGTACTCCAGTGAGCATTCTATCAACAGTAAATTAACTGTAAGTGTAATGCATTATTAAACCATTGTTAGAATATGAAAATAAATATCGCAGGTTCTTCTGATGTTTCACTAGATTTTAGATACTGTGTGTACTTCCATATCTGGTTTGCAGTTAGAGCAGATTTTATACGTTCTGCATTGACAAAAATTCAGAGATCTCGAAATATTCATATGATTCGCAACCGGTTAAAACGTTAAAGGGACACTGCTGTTACTGAAAAAATTACAAGTTCGTGTTGTATATATTTTTGCTGAACTCGCTAATTTATCTCGTATATAATTATTACGAGGAAAGTATTTGGTAACTCGTAATTACCTGTGCTTGGAGTTGGAGTCCAGTTAGTTTACTCTTTAAATGACTTGAACTATTATCTGACAAATTGCGTTGTGTTTGATGCAACACACTACTAGTTCACACAATTGGCAGGAGATTAACTCTCCGGAGGTCAAAATCGAATCAATTATATGTTCACATAGTTGGGCAGGGAGTAAATTATAGGAGGTTGAAACTCAAATAACAATATGTTCATTTAAGCGGGCAGTGATAAAATCCTAGTTGGTCGAAATTCAGACAATAATATGAAGCAATTTTTGTTGACACAATTGAGCAAGGAGTAAATCCCAGGAGGTAGAAATTCAAACAATAATGCAATACAACTCACTATTTTGCTCAAACAATTGGGCTAGGCGTAAATCTCAGGAGGTCGAAATTCGTAAAATAACAACGCAATATTTTAATCACACAATTGGAGGCAGAAAATCATAGGAGGTCGAAATTGAAACAATAATATGAAATAATATTCTGGGCAAGGCGTAAATCCCATGTGGTCTGAATTCAAACAATAGTATGGCACAATATTTTTTTCACAATGTTGGGCAGGAAGTAAATTCTAGGCTGTCAAAATTCAAACATTTATTAAATATTAATTTAACGGTAGGTAGGGGTTTACGTCTTATCGGCACCAGGAACATCAATAATGGAACACAAATTAAGGACGATTAGTAACGGGGAAAGAATCAGAAACGACCTCCGTGAAGCACATTCGCCTGGAGTGATTTCGAAAAACCATGGAAAACCGAAATAATAATGACTCGACAGTGAATCGAACACGGATCCTCCCGAATGCAAGTGTAGTGGTTTACCACTACGCCACCTCACTCAGTAAAATCAACAAGAAGCTACAAGTGCTTGAAAGAGCCTACAGCATATCACCACACAGCTTCACAAATTTTCNCTCAGTAAAATCAACAAGAAGCTACAAGTGCTTGAAAGAGCCTACAGCATATCACCACACAGCTTCACAAATTTTCCGTGAATCTGAAAACTGTGAGATTTTAATTAAATATATTCGTATCACAATATTAAGTTCACGTTTCTTTCTTCATTTTTTTCTAAACGCTGGCTGTTAAAATTATGTGAAAATAAACTACACGTGCAAATGTTTGGCTCGTCTTTAAGGGCGCCCCTTAATGGGAGCTTTTTATCGCGTTTGAGCCAGGGAAGCGCGGATTTATTACTATAAGAGCTTGGGAATATTCGCGAGATCAGTTGCTAGGCTCGTGACTTCGTGTTGGTTGCACGACTGGTCCACAATTAATATGAAACTCCCTGAAGGTCTTTATTCCAGTAATAAANCGTGACTTCGTGTTGGTTGCACGACTGGTCCACAATTAATATGAAACTCCCTGAAGGTCTTTATTCCAGTAATAAACACATAAAAAAAAGAAGGAAAGGACGGTATCGCGATCAACTCATTTAAAAACAAAATCGACTCTTCGTAAAGGCAACCGGCAATGGCCACATTAAATTCGTTCGAGCGCAAAGAGGACTTCGAAGTTCACCCTTACAGGTCACCGAGCATGCAATTTTTTTTTCCAGTTGCTGACAATAACCTTGAAAAAGAACTGGGAATTTTAATTACATGCATTTTTACGACACGCGATTTTTTTCTCTTTGGAATTCGCAGTTGGTCTCATACATTTTCTGTGCATTAACCGACAACTTCACGCTACATTTTACCATCATTGCGACATAAAAAATTTATTCTCTCACACATGTTCAGTCGCAAAAACTTGATAATGAACTGACAATTAATTTCAAATAACTCGTTTTACCTCTAAACATAATTTAAATACGAGAAATTCTAAACTGAAATAGAAACAAGCTTAATAATTTAAAACAGGCACAACTTTTGGACGAACGCTTTACTCAGATGCTAAAAAAAACTATTCGGAGAAAAATAAAATCGTCGTTTCAGAGCATCCGCGTGTGCTGGCTGAGTGTACACAAAAATTAAAAATAACGCTTCCTTGTAAACTGTGGCGTCTGGGCCCGGGATTCTGTGCAACCTCGGGCCGAGAAACAAAAATAGCGTTTTTTTTTTCGGATGACTAAACAGCAATGAATCTTGATGAGTATCGCTGAGTACCTTCAGAGACGTGTAATGGCCACGTGCCGTAAGAAACAATGAAAGGCTTTATAGGGTAAAAAATGAAGAGCGGCTTAATTAAAAATTACTTTCAGGCACAGCAATGACATCTGAACCTGTTCTGACGCAGTGTGCACACTCTAAAAAAACATCTATATAAAGTTTTCAGTACGGCAAAGAAAAAAATTGCTTTGAGGCTGTTTTATTTACAGTAACACAATATTGCTTTAATTAAAGAGCAGATTAGAGAAACATGAGTTTGCTGTTAATAAAGTTTTATTTTGTACTTTTTTATTTTATAGCAACGTTACGTTCCTTTATAGCCAATACATAAACATTCTTTGAGCTGCTTTTGTTCACAGTAAAGAAACATTTCTTAGTACCAAAGATAACGGTTTAGCGATATTAAAGGCCGTACATTGTAATTGTCAGTACGTGACGACGCAAAAACCGACGCAAAAAATTCGTAAACCAATATATCCTGCAGTTACGAAACTGCAACTGAGCAAATGCACAGTCCTTCTGTCCCAGAATGCCCAGCTTCAGAGAAAACTGAAGATGATGGCGCCTAAAGTAAATTAGACATTGATATTAAAGGATTCGAACTCTGACGAAATACTAATCACTTCTGGTTCCTCAAACCTCTCACTCTTTATGGCTGGCCTTGTTTCGCACTCCCAATAAGGTCGTGTTGCCTCAACTACGCTAACACGATTTAAAAACAAATGAGTGCTAGTAGCAAGCACACGAAATACTCAATCGTCTCTATGTAGAACAGGCTGAACCGATTTCCAGCCTTTACGTCGTACATAATGCAGCCATGGAAACTACAAGGATGGCATAACCAGTAGATGACACAATAACAAAGATAAGGGCATAGTCTACATCCATGTACTAATTTTAATTTCTCTGCCGAGATTATAACATATGAGAATTATTCTGACAGCGACATCAACTCAGATTTTCTTTGAAAAAAACGGGAGGGGTGGGGAAAGCAACGATTTTCAAACGTAAAGAAATAATTCAACGTAAGGTTACTCAAATCGATAAACTTATTAATGTTATATATTTATAAATTATTATTAACTATATAGCACCATACTAAAACTAAATAGCTACTTGACACTCACTCCGCCAGTGGTACAACTACAACTAATTGTTTTAACATCCCTACGCACTTTTAAACTTTTGAGGACCGAATATCCTCTCGTTTTCAGCTATGGTGAATGGCAGAGAAACGAAAATTTGAGGCAGCTTGATTCTATATGAAACGTGTTTTATCTGTTCAACTCGTAACAATTAAAATTTGTAGCGCGATAGAGAAACTGATACACGCATGCATGCGTATTAATTACCAGAAATTTTGTTCATAGCAAGAGCTCACGGCAGAACATCCAACATGTTTCAAATAAAGGCTATAGGCCTAGTATATCTCTAATGCTATGCAACATTCTTCATGCCATACTTATGCTGTTGCCTTTTACCAGGGCACCGTTTTATTAATGTACTTAGTTCCACGGATTAAATTAAATTATTTTATGCAAAACGCTAAATGGTAACGTCATTTTCCGAGCTGCCTCTTAAGAGGAAGTGACTACGCAGAAGCAATAAAATCGAACATTGTTCATAAAATGTTTTGATTACACGTTACCCACTGAGAAGCGAGTTCAGTGTACTGTGATAGTACTGAGTAACCGTTTATATTATTTTAATGTGATGACGAACGAATTACATCAGCCACTAGAAGGACATTTTGCTACCCACTGCTTCGTTTCAAGGTTTCATTCTGTACAAGTTGACGACCTTAGGAAATGTTCTCTGTCTCTCTTTATGTGTCCACTCGCGTGAAACACAGTGGACTGAAAGAATTAACCCATTCCGGTAAATATTAACGCTTTCAAGTCAATGCCCGAGTGTGACAAGATCTATTTTAGATACTTTGCTCAACACTTGGATGCGAGCGTGTGCAAGTAACGTTCTATAATCATCATTTAAAAAATCTAGTACGCAAACATATATATATATATATATTCAAATACGGTGCTGATAAATTTGAACAAATTTCGTCGTTCAAAAGACTCAGCTGTGGGCCAACGGCGAGGAATCAAAACCTTTAATGTGTGAGTTCTAAGTCGTTTAGTTAATTAATTATCTTTATTCACAAAAAATAATAAAAATTACAACTTCAACAATTAATTATAAACCACTTTCAACGCCTATAAGCGTTCAAATATAAATAAAATAATCTTGGAAGGTACCCAAAATCTTCAAAACGCTGGTACAGTTCGAAGTGCGGAAATGAATGATGCGCAGTAAAAACCAGATTCCGTGCAAGGTTTCACACTTGCACACCGTCACAAATAGCAGTAAATGCTTCAGATATATTTAAATCTCATTAAATTCACAAGTATTGCTTGGCAGATTTGAATAACCTCGGCTGGTCCCTGATTGGTTTTCCAGATGAAATAACTCCGCTTACAAGTTCCTTATGATACACTTAATGACATGCGACTTGAAAGTAACTGTGCCTCAACTCAGAAGTATTGCCCGCTGGAAAGTAATTCTGCTCCCGTCCTATAGCTTTCATTTTATCGTCTGGCCAATCGCAATTTCCAGCGCGTTGCATTAAGTTAACATATGTGCTACACTCACGAATTTTTATGTCCAAGCTCCGAGAGAATAACACTAAGTCAGGTAAAAGGTAAATATTCACGAAAGAAAATTGGAGTGTCGGTTTATCTGATGAAGGTTACGGGGCAGCTTAATCCGCAAGGCTATAAAATAGGTTTTGCGTATGATGTGAAAGACTCTTTAATATATATATTATATATACATGTGTATATATACACACACTCTACCAGTTCAACCGCAGGAACTACGGCACATTAAACAGTGACCCTATAATTTTATTAGTGAAACGTCTGAAGCATAATTCAGTATGAGTCCCTATACTAGTTTCTAGTGTTCCCGGTAAGTACATTTTGTGATAAGGCAATGTGAAAAGGCAATTTTTAGCAATGTTGGAGAGCTCGGAAATAAAGTTTGTAATGTGCGTGGTGTGTTGAAATATTTGTACCTCATCTCAGGTGTNGCAATGTTGGAGAGCTCGGAAATAAAGTTTGTAATGTGCGTGGTGTGTTGAAATATTTGTACCTCATCTCAGGTGTATTTTCTTTTTGTTGATCAGTACATACGATGCACGTTAAGTAGTTTCCTAAAAACACTTGTATTTCGAAAACTCAAGAATCAGGTACGTGGTTCTTTTAAGTGGTTGTTGTGTGAACTACATTGTAATTTTCTACACAAAATTTTTAGAAAAATAGTTGCCAAAAATGTTTTTGAAACACTAAAAATAAATTAGCGTAAATTACACAAAACCTTAGTGTGGACTGTGTAAAACTAAATGATGAATTTTAACAAGCAAGTGTTGTAGACTTCGAGTTCATTATGAAAACAGATCTACATAGAACATGTTGCATGCTTTCTATAATAATGATTTGTAAATATACAATATTTCAGCTGTAGAGTTAACAAGAAAATCTTTGGTAACTAGTTTCCAAACATATTGTTTGTGAAAAGTACAGGAATTTATTACTGTGTAGGAAACAACTACGTGCAGGTTGTTCACGGTAAAGTGAGCACTTTTGAGGCCCTAGTTACTTTTTTCTTTCAGCCATTTTTTGTCCTTTAACAACCTTTCAAAATAAATATTGCCACGTGAGTAATAAACGCAGTGTGTATATTCCACCGCACTCGAAAGTTAACGTCTAAGGCTAAAACAAAATATATTTGTTGACTATTATTACAAATGAGAGGGCTTTCAAAAGTGCTCACTTTACCGTTAATGGCCTATACGGCAGATAGCAAACAACAATCACACTTTTCGACCGTTATCCAACCGCCAATGTTGCAGTTAGCTACATACAGGTTAGTCGCAATTTCTTCACACTTTTTGGATCAAACTTTTGAAAAAATCAGCCCATGTATGAGTGTTTGGTTTTTTCTCAATCATGCCACGCATGACATACGTCTTATGCTTGTGTTAGTATATAAGAACACAAAAGTACCATATTTTGCTTTTAACAGTCATATTATTTATATTTTATCTATAAATTGTAATTTATTACGAACATGAATAAAAACCAGGATAAAATATGTGAGGTGGTAATGCCTTGTAAGAAATAGTTCTTATGCCAAATATTATTGAACGGAGTNGTAATTTATTACGAACATGAATAAAAACCAGGATAAAATATGTGAGGTGGTAATGCCTTGTAAGAAATAGTTCTTATGCCAAATATTATTGAACGGAGTGCGCACGAATGCGGTGCGTTGTCCTTATGGTGTAATTTTCTGTACTTGGTTAGGCTTTGTTTGTATGAGGCAGGGTTTCAGAAATGCTGGAAGTAATCATGAATGGGCTATACACACAAACACGCAATTACTTTCGCTTCTGTATTCTTACATGCTCTGTCAATAATTGTACTGGCCGGTGAGCGAACGCATAACGCGCGGCTCCACGCATTAATCAGCTTCCTTCGCGACGTGTCTGCAAGCTTGGGGCCACTGGGGAGAAATAACGAGTTACTCCACTGCAAATAGAATATAGAGGTCCTAGGAGCAATCACGCAAGCACGCGCTTGAACACTGTAATTTTACCCTTGCCCCTGTGGGCGTCTGGGCGTGACATGGTTCTGACTGGGCCACAAGCATTGCGACATTCAAATACCCTCGTTCCACGCTGTTTGGCCCTGTAGAATGCGGCCAATGTAGTGCTGAATGTTTGGAGTATAGGCTATTCACGGTAAAGTGAGCAATTTTGAAAGTCTTCCCATTAGGAAAAGTAGTCAATAAATATATTTTATTTAAGCCCCATACGTTAAATTCCCTATCGCGGTGGAACATACACACAGTGTTTACAACCTGCATGCCAATATTTATTTTAAAAGGTGGTTAAAGGATGAAAAATGGCTGAAAGGAAAAAGTAACCAGGTGCTCAGAAGTGCTCACTTTACCGTGAACAGCTTATAGGCCTATGCACGCAAGGAATCGACATGCTTGCCAACCAACCCAGTAGTTACACGTACCGNCACGGTAAAGTGAGCAATTTTGAAAGTCTTCCCATTAGGAAAAGTAGTCAATAAATATATTTTATTTAAGCCCCAGACGTTAAAGTCCTATTGCGGTGGAATATACACACAGTATTTACAACCTGCATGCCAATATTTATTTTAAAAGGTGGTTAAAGGATGAAAAATGGCTGAAAGGAAAAAGTAACTAGGTGCTCAGAAGTGCTCACTTCACCGTGAACAGCTTATAGGCCTATGCACGCAAGGAATCGACATGCTTGCCAACCAACCCAGTAGTTACACGTACCGCGTTTTGTACGTAATACACATGTNAGTTACACGTACCGCGTTTTGTATGTAATACACATGTTGTCATTAAAACACATGTGTATAGATGTGTACAAATAGTGATTGGGGCATGCCTATGAGAAAAAAGCCAACAAAATATTTGTTTGTGTAGGACCAGAAATGTATTTAGTTGTCCCAAAAAAAATATTCTGTTCAGTAAACAGAACTTGAAAAGCAACGAAATTAATTTTGTCGATCTAACGAAATACATGTTTGAATAAACAAAACCCCTGTGTTGGGCCAAAATAAATTAGACTGCCAACATAATACTTTGTTAAATAAACTGTATTTGTTTGGCCACTATTTGATTGCCTTCATTCGGAAATACGGCTCGAGAGTTTGCTTGCAATTTTTTGCGAATGTTAGGAGAGTGACGGTGTTTGTAAGTGAATTTATCAATGCTTTACAATGGTATAAACATCCTAATAACATAAGTTCAACAGGAAACTAAAAAGTAAAGCTGTAAAACTACAAATATTTACTTACACACGTTGTTCTGTAATTGAACTCTATGTATTTACACTTTTTTTTTTTTACAAATTAACATAATTTTCTCTTGTTTATCTTGTATGATTGTTCACTGAAGACTTAAAACATCTTTGAAGATAATAATCCTTGGTAAGTGGGCATATTTTATAACAAACTATGACTGGCATACCTAAAGTCGTGTTGGATGTAGATAAGGGAAATCTGTAAAATGTCAAAACCTCTTATAAAAGGTGTAACGTATATATTTACCACACTCCAAATTTGTTCCGCTTTGCTTTGGATACAGTAGAGAAATAATTAACTTAGCGGTAACGTGTTTACATTTATAACATGTTCACAGTACCACGTGTTCGGCGCATGAATACTAGTCGTTCGGTCCCCGGAAATGCTTTTTTTTTCATCGGGCGGAACGATATACAAATGCGCAGAAGAGATAAACTTGGCAGGGCTTTCAAAAGTGATCAGTTAACATAGGACCAAGTGTAAATGTTTGGAGCACCTAGAGAGCGAAATATTTATGCAGTGCGGCCAGCACGTTGTGGCAAGCAGAAGTGTGGCAAGTTTGAAACTGTTATTTAACTTCGGACAAATCAATGCTAAAACCACCGCAGGAGGGCAGAGTAACAGTTGAAACTAAGTTTTCATTGACGTTTTTTTTTTTGGTACGTGGGTTCAGTAAAGTTTATGTTTTTTGGTGCTGTATCCATCGCAGATGCCACTTGGGATTTAAGTTCTCATTGTAGATCACAACATAATATTTTACCATAATCATAGAATTTCGCAGGTTATATAAAATACTATATCTAAAAATATGAAAAATATAATGAGGTCTAATTAATGTTAGTTGGTAAACTCAGTGTGTATATTCCTCGGTATTACGAAAGTACCTTTATTTAGCTTTCTAGAATTATTTCGGAAAATAGTTTCCACTGAATTGATAACTTCATCGACACTCCAAACCAAAAAATTGAGGATGGAAAATTTTGCTGGTTTAGGGATCGCACGTTCCTAGGTTTCAAAATCGTTGGTATGTTCTACGTGAAGTTATTCGTTCATCGGTTACTGTTATTTTGACGGCTGCAAGTAATACGTCATTTCTGTCGGAACAATTTTATTACCGCCACAGCATCCTGCAGCGCTTATCAAGATATATTTGGTTACTTTGAAAAATCGACACAGGAGTTTTAAGCATTACACGGTGTCAGAAGAATTCATAAAAAGGAACGCAATTTCATTACGGCAGCAAACGTTAAAGCAGATGGCAATGGAAATAAGACGTTTCTCAAAATTTGACAAGTGCATAGTATCATCGTGACGTAATAAGCTTGCGACAGTCGGTGTGTGTGTTTGTGTGAGAGGTGGCGATAAGGTCGATCCTTCGAACATACCAAATGGGCTCTCGGCGTTACTATTACCACAAGCACCTCACTTACGACCGTGAAGAAAATAAAAATCCTGTGATTCAGTGCAGAACCCGTATATTCCTATGGTACACGGCTTGACATGGAAATTTTTACACCCTTAAAGCAACTGCAAGCGACTGTTGGCGCTATATCGGCATCGTACATGAGTATAATTCCATCGCAGAGTCATTTCGAAGTGGCTACGCTATCGGAATGCTGGACGTCGTATATGCAGTTATCTTGGCCGTGGAATTAACACTGTGACACGGTTTACACAGGAGTGGATAAGTGTTCGTGTATAAAACTAAACGCTTCCTTGAGACAACAGCCGTGGCGGTACAATCCTTTCTACCTCACGAAGACTCCGTAAATACGAGTGTTAGCTTATTACGGCAATTGATAAAAAATTGTACTTGTCTATGCATTTTTTTAAATTGCACGACTTGCTTCAAATTCGTGGATGACAATGACAGAGTATGAATAATACAGCTGGAACCAATATTAGAAGTAATTAAGTATTGACAAAATTTTGTAGGAATTCAGTAGGTTTGAGAAACTTGATTTGTAGAAATTAGCCACCCAATTAAATTGAGAAAAACTTACAAGTTCTCGTAGACGACCTCTTGTATTCAATATAATTAACCGCTTTTAAACATAATTCGTGAAATTCAAATAAAACCGATAAATTTATTCTTTATGTGGATAGCTGATTTAGTAATAATAAATAAGAGTCAATCGACAAGCTCATATAACCACCACATATGTTATATCATCTCTTTTGTTACACTGAATATTTATTTAAAAAAATATAGAGCAATCATCAGTAGGCAGTCCATGTCTGTTGAATATTGTATGTAAACAATGACACTAGATGTCATTTCGCACAGAGGGCTGCGCGAGACGACCCAGACGAACGCCACCAGACGCGACGGTGTGCCACAGGCCTCTCCAGGCCGACCTGAGGATTTCTTCCGGATGGCCAGCTTCCAAAAACCACATCGACGCTGGAAAAATGATTCACTCACCCCCGCATTTAAAGAGGATGAGCACCACATGAAGATCCATTCTTAAGTGCTACATTCTCGACGCAGGTGGACATCATAAAACTAATCCCATTGATGCATATATTTTTTTTGCACATTTAAATGTTTGAATCATAACATAAAAGTTTATTTCAATGGTCACCTTACAAAGTCCTTATCAGAAAACGAAAGTAATATCATGGCGCCTTAAAAATAATTAATACATTTTATAATTTTCTTTCATAAAAAAAATGTTTGCTCTTCTGGTGAAAATTATAATGGGACAGTTCCAACATAGCAAATAGCAGTTGAACATTTTTTTTTTAAACTAGTCAAGTAACCACAGTTACCATTTAGCATGGATAAATCAAATAGCACATCCTTAAACTATTCGCACCACACTACAACATAAGAATTATTCCAGAATCATTGTTACCATCCACGCAGACTTGTTCCATCGTTCAGGCTAAGCAGGTTGCAACAGTGAGCACAAGCCACAATGCATGTAGCCACCTCTGGCTTACACACCTCGCACATTATACTCGCAGAGCGGTAAAACAATTTCTAAAAGTGGCATTACAAGCCGAAGTGAAAACTCTTCATGCCCAAAAACAGACGCTCTACGTAACTCGTGGGGTCAATGTACCAATGTTAACGGCAGTATTGCACAAAATATTTGCTGCGAAGAAACCACATAATAAATATACATGCCAAGAAACGGTTTGCATTTCATGCACATATGACGGAGATTTTACTGCGGGGGATGTTCAAAACAACATTACTGGAACTCCGGTCCTATAATCTCATGATAGCGACGCAGGTGACCGAAGTTNTAAGAATTATTCCAGAATCATTGTTACCATCCACGCAGACTTGTTCCATCGTTCAGGCTAAGCAGGTTGCAACAGTGAGCACAAGCCACAAAGTAGTATGTAACCACCTCTGGCTTACACACCTAGCACATTATACTCGCAGAACGGTAAAACAATTTCTAAAAGTGGCATTACAAGCCGAAGTGAAAACTCTTCACGCCCAAAAACAGACGCTCTACGTAACTCGTGGGGTCAATATACCAATGTTAACGGCAGTATTGCACATAATAGATATACATGCCAAGAAACGGTTTGCATTTCATGCACATATGACGGAGATTTTACCGCGGGGGATGTTCAAAACAACATTACTGGAACTCCGGTCCTATAATCTCATGATAGCGACGCAGGTGACCGAAGTTNGGATGTTCAAAACAACATTACTGGAACTCCGGTCCTATAATCTCATGATAGCGACGCAGGTGACCGAAGTTGAACATGCCAATAATGTTGTCGCTGTTCATATCTTATAGTTCGATGCAGTTGTGTAAAATACTGCTAACTCGATAAGCACCATGGTATAATTGCATTAATTGTTTTGTAATAAACTGCACGATCGCCTACACCATGTCTCCGTACTAAAACCAGTTCTCATGGTTGTAGGCTGTGCTCGTGTCGAAACTTTATTCGCCGTTCTCCTTGTATCCGCTGCCTTGTAGAGTCTTTCTTAGACGAAGTTTATGACTTCCTCAAGTGTTGTCTTCTCCACTGTATTTGCCTCGCCAGAGAGGACAACATCGGTTTCAGGTCGTTCGGGCAGGGTGCAGATCGGAAACTTTGAATATATACGATACAAAGTCTTCGTAGGTGTGAGCAGTGGAAGAGTGAATCGCGTTGTTGTGCAAGTGTATGATGGTAGGTAGATATTCGCGCCAGCTTTTATGTTTATAATGGCACAATATTCCGAGCATGCTTCCTAGTTCTCGCATGAAACGTTCATTGGTGTTCGACCGTGGATGTCGTACCGAGGTACTGGTAGACTGGATTCCCATTTTCGTAAGGCCATTAGTCCACATGGATGACATTAAATTGTGTCTTTTTATCCGTCAATATGGTAGTGGGTTTTCCTACATCTTGCACGAACCTCTTGCACCTGACAAGTGGATTTTTGGCCGTAGCGTGCACAAGAGCATACAGTTGAACATACTTTGAAAACACATATATAAAAACAACAACATACTTGGTGCCTGCGCGAGACTGTAGCAAGGGGACAGATATGTCAAACGCTACAAGCTGTAGAGGTACTGCGGGTAGAAGCGGCTGCAGAGCTCCTCGCAATTGCTCGTTGGTGTTAAACACACCCACTTCTGGCATGTATCACAAGTTTTCAGAATGCTACCAACTGTACGATTCGTAGAGGGTAACTAAAAATCACGTCTCGGTAAGTCGCAACATTTTGTTGCACCATGGTGCTCCAGGTATTCGCGTACTGTAGTTGCGACTTCTTGGTCCAGAGCAGCAGGCAAAACGTTCTGGGGTCAATGTTCAAGTGCTGTCAACACCAACCCCACCTAGTTTGACTGCTTTGTGTTATTGTTTGGCGAGCTTTCGCGGTGCCGCCGCGAACTAGAAGGTGGGTGAACGCGAGGTTGGAATGGCGGAGCACTCGGGTCAAACCCCGCCTCTCCATTCTGCTCTGACTGCTACGCCTTCTCCTGGGGCTGCGCCTTTCGGGTGAGCTATCCTCTGCACTATCGATGGCACCTTTTCGCCGCGAATCGCATCGCCGTTCGGGGGTGTGTTCATTAGTGTATCGATATTTATTGCGAGATCGCTTGGGATAATGATGGTTCTCATAATCTCGCTTAGTTCGCTAAACTCTTTGCTTTTTGTCAGATTGGTCATATATGGACCGGCGTCGCTTATGCGACCTGTATCGCCTATGCTCACGTCTCGATTCAGGGCCATTAGTATCCTCACTTTGACAGTAATAAACTTTTCTCTGTGGAAGAGACTGCTCTGACGGTCTGCGAGTTGTCGGCGTGTTTACTCGAATTTGGTTATTTGATCGCCGAGGACTAACATCTGTTTGCACCACTGGATTTTGATGAATATTTTGCATAACATCAAGGCACGCGTATCGGACGATCTCTTCACGAATTTCCTGGACAGAAGAAAATGGGCGACTCGACCAATGTAGTTGGTGTATAAATGGGAGCTGAGTTAGTACCAGACTTATAAACTCCTCGTCCGCCATTGGAGGATTTAAATACCCAGTGTGTTCGTATAAGGATGTTATGTGCTCCTCAAGCGACTTGTTATTACTGACGTAAACTTTTCTCGATGAAGTTGAGCACGAATTAATCCCTGTACATATCTGTTCCAGAAAATTTTTTTCGAATGATTGTCTGAAATCGGCATACGAACTGATATTATCTCTCTCTATTTCCCACCACTGTCACGGAGAGCAAGGTCCAAATAAGATAGTGCCTCTCCATCCGCAATACTTCCTACTAGCATATATTTTTCTAGCCTTTTCAGAAATAACATTGGGTTTTCCGATTCCCGACCTCGGAATGTTGGTAACTCATCAATTAGTAATCTGGATTGTTTTGACGCAATCGGTCGCTCACTAATCGAGTCTTCACGCTGATATTTTAAGGATTAAATGAAAGATTCCAAGTCTTGAACTTTTTTTTCCGAACCCCCTTTATAACCTCCGGGCTAGGATCGACAGTGGGAACAAAGTTGGCAATTGTGCTGTGTATTTGCGTGATAGATTGTTTGAGCTCGATCAGTTCTGAATCGGTTCGATTGTGTCTCATTTCGCACACTTCTGCGGTACTGTCAACTAGGCCAGTAACGTGCTCGAGTCCGGGCAACATATCGCTCATGACTTCGGTAATCACTGATTCACGACATGCAGATAGCTGAGAGTGAGATTCAGCACGCGAGGATTGTATGTCGGCGCCCAACGAGTCTGCTAAACTTTGCTGCCCTAGTTTCAATTCCCGCTGCACTGACTAGGCTCAAACTGGCTCGTGATTTGTTGCTCACTTGCTTCTAACAGGCTAGTCATTTGTTGTTGGCTAGCTTATAACTGGCTAGTAATTTGTTGTTGACTTAATCACATTCGCTGCAGCATTTACCAACAAAGGGTCTTGTGTCATTAACTGCTGAGCCAAGTTACTAACTGAACCAGGGACTATGGTAGACTCCTTTTCATTATTTATTATTGTTGTGTTCGAGTTACGATTAGTTAGGCACTACACCAGTGATAGTACCAGCTTGGTCTGAAGTGTTCCCAAATCCAACGGTCATTTTGAATAGCGTTGAGGGAATCATTACTCTTTGGTGTGCTAGGTATTGAATTTTCTGCACTAGAATTAGCAGCATTGTTTACACAGTCTTCCATGACCACTTGGTATTATATTATCTATGGCTGTCATGCATGCATATTTCCTTAATTCTCCAAGATTCAAGTTTCTACCTCATGGCGAACAATATTTTTTAATAACGGTCCCAAATATTGGTAATTAAATAAAAAAATTTGTTCATCTAACAAAATACATGCATGAATAAACAAATCCTCTGTGTTGTGCCAACAAAACGTTTTGTTGAATCAACTGTGTATATATTTATCTGGCCACCCATTTAATGCCTTCGTTCGAAAATACAGCTCAGGAGGTTGTTTACATTTTTTTGTAACAATTAGTATNGTTCGAAAATACAGCTCAGGAGGTTGTTTACATTTTTTTGTAACAATTAGTATAGTTACAATATTTGTTAGTACATCTATTGATACTTAATAATGGTATAAACTACCTAAACAAGTACAACGGGACTTTTTTTAGTATTTTTTATTTATTTTTTAGTAAAGCTGAAAAAATGGAAATTTTTATTTTCGCACGTTGTCCGAAANTACAGCTCAGGAGGTTGTTTACATTTTTTTGTAACAATTAGTATAGTTACAATATTTGTTAGTACATCTATTGATGCTTAATGATGGTATAAACATCCTAAACAAGTACAACGGGACTTTTTTTTAGTATTTTTTATTTATTTTTTAGTAAAGCTGAAAAAATGGAAATTTTTATTTTCGCACGTTGTCCGAAANTACAGCTCAGGAGGTTGTTTACATTTTTTTGTAACAATTAGTATAGTTACAATATTTGTTAGTACATCTATTGATACTTAATAATGGTATAAACTACCTAAACAAGTACAACGGGACTTTTTTTAGTATTTTTTATTTATTTTTTAGTAAAGCTGAAAAAATGGAAATTTTTATTTTCGCACGTTGTCCGAAATTTTTAATGTAGCATTTAATGTCATTTAAAATATATCAGTTGTCACATACGCTGAGGTTGGTAAGGCGCAGATGACGTAGGTTCGAATATTGGTACGGCTTCCGAATATTTTAACTAACTGAAACTGTTTAAAGTACATAGAGCGAAACAAATATTAAGTTACACCAACGAAATCTTTAATTTTGTGGCAACCAAACGAGAATAACAAAATAACTTAGTTTCAACAAACAACATTTTTCATTGCCCCTACATAAACAATCAATTTGATTGCGCCAAACAAAATTTGTCTGATTCAAAGAAACCTTTTTCTCAATGTGGCTTTAGAAAATTATATTGAAGCCATGGACATGCTTCAATTAATTTATTTTCCGATCACAGCAAGGAGTACAAACTTGTATGTCCACGTCAAAATAAATATCTCTATGTACAGGTCGTACGTTAAGTCGGTGAGGTACTTATATCATCAGATGTACGAGAGATAGAAAAGATTACCATATCTGCAGTGTTGCAGTAACAAATTGTGGGGCGACATAAAGGAGGTCCAACCTCTTGCTGACTCTTCCTGTGTGGGCGACAAACAGCACTTACATATATACTCGAGGGAAAACTCGCTACTGCTTTGTAATGAATCATCACTTAGCGATGGTTATTTATTAACATTTCAGATACTGACATAGGGTGTAGCAATCCCCTTACACAGCACAGCATATGAATAAATAATTCTTACGATTGTTTCGAGATCATCTACGGTATTTTGTTATTGAAATTTTTTTTTTGTAATTATTTTGGTGTTCTCACGATAATGCTCACAAAATTAATGACTGAAGCACCTTACCACTTGTACAACACGTACAAGTTCATCGTTTTTAAAATAATGTATTATGCATGTCGCATTTTGGAGTAGAAGCCTCGCTGACCCCCTTCGCGAGCGCCTACCAGTTGACACGTGTCACGAGGCACATGGATAGCCAGAACGGATCGCAGTTACACGTGTCAAGGTTGTGCCGAGTAAGAGCTGGCATATCGCCGAAGCACCCGGAAGGCGCTACGTAAATACGTAGGAAAGCGGGAGAAATTGCAGAGCCAAGCAAGAGCACTTCTAGCTTCACGCCTGAGAAAACGGCTGACCAATTGAAAGTGGGGCCACGAATACTCCTCACCCCTACCACCCTTTTAGCCAAACCGCGGAAGAATAAGCTGACATGGTACATTCAAGGGGTAAGATCACCACTTCCCCCGTCCCGAATCTTCACGAACCATGGCATGTGGTAGAAGGGCTTTGTACTGCAGGCAACTACCTCCCCCCTCCCCCAACAAGAGAGACACCTGCCGACACTTAGGGAGAGAGACTAGAGGGCATATAAGCCAATTACCGCGAGAAGAGGAATTAAGTTCATTATCACCGCGCCGAGAGAAGCAGTTGCGTCAAGAAGCAGTTGCGTCAAGAACGAACCCAGAACAGCAGTCCAGGGGAGACGGCACCAAACACGGGTCTTTTCCAAAGCCGCCCACATCGCCGGATATCATCCACAGCCGACAACATACCAGCACCACCAGCAGAGTTAAGTATCAAGTCGCCATCCAAAGAAGACCCCCTCGACCACGACGTCGCCCACAGTTAATCCGAGTTAGCCAAAATAGAGTACCACACCTCAGTAGTGTTTCTATATTTTTTTTTAACTCGAGACAATATATCCATTTAGTAAAGTGAAACACCAAAAGACTACCTTATTGATATACCCACAACCTTCAAGGCACCTTTTAGTCTGTGTCTGGAGGAATTAACTCCGACCCTATAAACCACCCTGTATGCCACAGGTGGGGAATAGCGTCACGTAAAACGTGGAACCACAGTATCAAATCTTATGGGTTATTATTTCATATGTAGCTACACGTAATTAGCGCTTAGAGGTCAAACGGCGTATGAGCCCGCATTACACCTGTTAAATTCGATCTATAGTTTCTTCTGCATTGCCGGTACCAACTATAACAATTTGCTCATGAGACAGTAAAATCATTGTGCAGTGAATTAGTTTAAAACGATGTTTTTTTATAGTTAATTCCACAGAAAAAGCTAATTCAACCAGCGGAAAAAAAAATGTAACGGATAACCATAAGCAACGACGTTGATAATTAAAAAATTAAATGATAGGAGAAATAAAGCGCGGGAACTGCGCCCGAATTAACAGCAGCCCGTACAAGAACATTCCTATAAGCGAAAAGCAAGTAAGCATCGTTTAAATAAAAATATTGGCTTCCGAGTATCTATAGGAATGAGAGAAGAAATAAAATTCCACGACAAATGTAGGTTATAGGCTGAACTCACAATAGTCCGTCGCACACGTCAGTCGTCCGTGCGTTCGGCAGTCATCCGTCAATCGTTTTCGTCCGTAAGTGGAAAGCGATTCACAAAAATCCGTCGTCCCTCAATCCTTCTGTACGGCAAAATTCCAGTGTGACAGCTTAACGTCAAGATCTTTATTTCGTTGGAGGTAAATTTTTATTGGAAAAAACTTCCAAGATAGAGGGACATCGAGGAAAGATAATTTGTTTACGTAATAAGAATATGTATTAATTTTTTTTCATTTAAAATTTTTTAATTTACCTTCAAAGATAAACAAACACAGATCCACCGCCTCGCATTTTTTTTTTCAATGTGCGCATTCCCGTCTAAGGAATGTATTCAGAAGGCAGTGGTTCATCAGTCCGTTCGCGAAAAGTTAAACTTAGGTAAATATTTGACGGATGGACGGATAGAAAAAAAGTTCCCTTGCGATTGGTTGAAGATCACGTGACCGCCGGACGGACGACTGACGGATGCGATGGACCATTGTGAGTCCAGCCATACTGCAATTTGTGCGAGAAAGCACTGAAGGCGTGGCTCGGTTCATAAAGTGTAAGACGTTGGCACATTTGAAGTTTACTTGTATTAGTAGGTCAGAGGAAGTGTACAAATACCTCAAAGTAGTTACTTACATAAACAGCGTTCTAGAATAAAATCATACAAAGATTGTTATCGGGAGTGCTGTTGGCAGAGAAACAGCCCAGTGTTTCAAAACGGAGAGTGACTACTGCGCAGCTGAGATGCGCACTTTACCTCATATTTCCTCTGCAATGCCACCTTCCGCTCGGTCGTTCCCGCACAAAGCTACCGCGTTAATTGTTTATTTCTATGCACGTGCATGCGTAAAATGCATTGGTGATATAACTGGTATGGTAATGCCCACTTCACATGCATCATTGTACACCTATTCTATTTCTCAGAACTTTTAATGGTGTCTGGCCTGATGATATTCAACTTCATATGGGAACACGACTATTGCCAAAATTCTCCAAGTTTTTATGTCATGTTTTACTTAAAATAATTGCAATATCCGATGTTTCTGATGGTTTCACTTTATTATAAACCAATCTGTGTAATTGCAAATATGTTAATGTTTTTAATTATTATATTTATTATCCCACATTATCGGAACAACCAAAGATAAAAAGAACACGCTTGACTAGCATATGTCGTGTGTCCAAACAACATTCCTAAAGTCGCAGCATGGATCCAGCCAGCATTATAATCGATTGCTATGTGACATCTACCTTTACCAGCAAGTGAAGTGCCAACTAGTCACTGTTGGAAAAGGACTTTTATGTGCGAGCATAATTGCATACATTTCAATGAATATATATTTCCCTACACTCGTTTTCTTGATGAAGTACGGTCCAATATTATTATAAAAGGGAAATGGTGCAATTGTAATTTTGGTTTTTTGTTATTGCTGTCGGAATGAGAAACGCTGTAATAACTTGTTCACTTTAAGCTACTGCTATTACTGTTCTATTACTGCCACAGCAATAACACTAAAGTTGATGCCGGTGGTACGACGGTAACATGCAAAACATTACGAGCTCGATCTCTATGGAGACATAATCATTTTATTTTCCCCTCACATATTTCGTCTAGCTATCCCACCTCTATAAAGTAATCGAAAGCTACTGGATGACGTCTCCCCTAATACACGTATTTGTTACCCGGGGGAGACCCTTTGAATAATGTTGAGTTATTTTGGACAACGTCATAAGTCCAAAAAATCAGGGAGTGGCCTCATTTACAGCTAGTCTTAAACGCACCCATACTGGTAGCACAATCACTTTGAGTTGGTCCTATGAACTGTATCTCAAGAGATGAAAACTATGGCGAATAATTCTGCGTGTACGCAAATAGCTTCATTTCTCTTTGTAAATTTTTCATCTCGCAAATTATATTTTTAACTCACCTTTTATAGAAATCTTACTATTCTTAAGGGTGCCGTCTGGCCTGAAGGTATTTGGTGCGTCCGAGGTCTAGAAGAGTAGAAGCGTTAAGGGCGACCTAGATACGCGCATAGAATTTCTGGTCGCCTTTATTCTCGAGGCACTGAATTGGCGTGCAGTCTTTCTCTCGTCGACTCGACTCTATATGAATAACAGTGGTGACACTAACATTTCATGGTCTATGAGGTGTTCACGGTAAACTGAACACTTTTGAAACCCCTGTTTAAGATTTACTTGCATAATCATAGTGTATTCTTCCACAGTATGTAAAATTAGCATTGCCGTGGGTTTAATTAATTTATTCATGCGTCGATCAAGTGAATATTTAACAAATTTCTAATTCCACCACTTACACGCATTAAAAGAAACAGAAGGAAAAAAATTATAATTCCAGTACTGAGAAACGTTTATCTTAAACTCTAATTCAACGTTGAGATGTGGAACTCTTTTTTCCTCTGTCGTTACCAACTTTACTAGGTGCATGCCAGTCAACATGTCTGAGTTTATATATATATGCAGGTAAGAGCAATGCTATTTTTAAAAAGTTAGTTTTAAAAGTGCTCAATCAACCGTGAAAGGACTATAATAATAAAGACAAATGGTTGTGCAGCAGGTCCCTATGCAGTCTATACCGTAAGTTTCACACCTAAAAATGATTGTGAAAAACTTGCATTAGCCCTTTTTCGCTATGAAAAATGCACATTAAAGACGAAACTAAAACCTAAAACTACTATTTGGACGTAAAAAATTTCTTAACTGCTGTTCGTTAGCAGACACCGCTCAAAAATATTAAACTGCTTTCAAATATCAATTAAACGACTGAAATTCTGCACTCTGTTAAAAAACCTTGGCAGATAGCGCCCTTGCGGTAAACCTTATCCCGCACTGAGTTAAAGGTTTTGTTGAATCAAACGAAGTTTGTTTGGCGCAACCAAATTAACTGTTTCTACAGGCGCAATGAAATATTTCGCTGTTGAAAATAAATTATTTTGTTGTTCTTATTTGGTTTCCCCAAAACTGTAAGATTTGGTTGGTGCAACTAAAGATTTGTTTGGCTCTACGCACGTTAAAGAGTTGCAGTTTGTATAAATAAAATTGGAAGTCCGACCGAAATTCGAAAGTAGAAAGTTTGCAACCGAGCTCAGTTTAACTGACTACTGATTTAGACAGAATGTTTTTAAATACATATATTCCAAATACTGGGCCACGTACGTACAGTAAATATATATTTAAAGCTTTGCAGCTTTAATTTTTAGTTTCCTGTTGAACTTGTTTTATTAGGATTTTTATACCATTATTATCCACAAATAAATGTACTAACAAACGCGGCTACTATCCTAAATGTCACAAAAATTACAAACTAAATCTCGAGCTGTATTTTCTAACAAAGGCAATCAAATGAGAGGCGAAACAAAAATATACAGTTGATTCAACTAAACATTTTGCTGACAGTAAAATTTTTTTTGGCACAACATAGGTTTTGTTTATTCAGACGTGTATTTTTTTATATGACCAAAATTAATTGTGTTGCATTACAAGATTTGTTTACTCAGAAAAAAAAAAAAGAAAAAAAAAAGTATCGCTGTACTATGAGGTAAATTGCTTTCAGAATTAAATTCTCGAAAGCTTACAAAACAAAAATATTGTTGTACAGTTTAGTAAATTATTTTTAGAATTAGATTTTTGAAAAATGAAATACAAAAAAAATTTAAGATAAATAATACGTTATAACTATTTAGACGACTGCTATTTTAGCACGTTTGTGAATTTTTTAACAAATAACCGAGAAATTTAAAAATGAAAAATAATACAAAAACTTTTACCAAATTACCTCAATCGCTTCTTATTTCCCAATCATTATAAAAGTTATAAGAAGATGACAACTACCTCTTTAGCCTACACATGTTTATTTTTGTACTGTAACTTGGGCCAGGTGCTTTGAATAACCCATTTAGATAATTTTAACTTATTTTCAAAAACATTTGCTACAAAATATGTATTTTACACGTAATAATGATAACGATTTTTGTATCTCTTGTATATGACCTACTACAGAGATTTATAATGGCCACGAGTTGATTAATCAGTGTTCATTTTTGGTATGTTAAAGTAGGTATTGATTGTAGGGTATTCACAGTTCGTCAAGCTACATGTCCCTGAGTAGGTTCTCAATGCGTGTTTTACGTCCTGCTCTAGACGAGCATTCGAGAGTGTATTTGCACGTAATGTACTCGAGGGTCTGCGAGCCACCATTCCTTTGCAACGGTACCAACTTCCATCCACGTATCAGACGTTTCGTCGCCACGATGAGTGCCTCACGCCGCCACTGGCAAACTACGCCCGCGCCCTGGCCGAGGTAATGCAGTCCCTAGGAGTGGCTAGCAGCAGATATTGACTCATTTTCATTTCGAATGGGCTCCACAGAGCCCTAGGCGAGCCGGGTTCGATTCCCGGCGGGGTAACTCCCAGANAGACGATGCCACTGGTCGGCTGGTTTTCTCAGGGATCTCCCCCAATCTTGCATTCCGGCACTGCTCCATTCTCACCTCATTTCACCCTCATCGACTCTCAAGACCACGAAGTTAAGAGCCGTCCAAATATATAGATTATACTTCTCTTGTATTAATTAAAGAAGAAATATAACGCCTGTATCTGGTAAAAACACAGGTAACACTCGAGGAACGTTATGGATGCGTAGTATATCTCCCCGTGTTTTACGCTACACTATCATTTCGAGTGTAATGAGCATTGCTAACCTGTGGGCATTCTATCAAGTTCCTTTGATTGCTGAAAGGCCCGTCACAGAGTAGACAGCACATAGATACGAAATAGCGTGGTGGTTCCTTCCATGTGGGAGTAACTATTATCTGCGCGAGGCTCTGGATATAGGTCTCGTATATGATTGGCTGCTTAATGGTGCGCAAGGTTCCACATTGGCTGAACTGTCGGTTGGCGAGTAGGTTACCAGGCGCTGGTTCGCGAACGCGGCGTTCTAACATTTTGCTGGCCATTGACGCCATCTTGTTAGCGTGTGCGGGCTGAGTTTGAAAAGTAAGTGGCGCTTTCACCTCTGTATTTTTATGAGGCCACCCTAGTTATCATACGGGTCTCATTGTAAACACTTCTGTATATTTTAATTTTTTAAAAATAAACTACGGCATATTTCAATGTAAATTTCTTTTTCAGGACAGTAATTAAAGTCGATATTTTGTTTCCAATATATAAATTTGATTACTGAAACATAAATGTAGTCTTTGAAGAGTGTCGAAGTCAGCAAAAATCGCTGTAAATAACCCTCTGTTCATGATAGTTATCCTTCCGCAAAGCAGTGTTTTAAACTTTAGTGACAATTATGTATCTTTTCACAACAGCTCGCTATATTGAAACCCCAAACGGTTAGAAATTCATGTAGATTTACGGAAATTTTTACGGAGATGTAGAGTTAATTTACGGGAAGGTACTCCGTAATTATTAATAACGGAAATGAGCTCCGTAAATAGAACATACGGAAGCTCATCGTATTCTTATGGCTTAGATTTTGAGAAACGAACAATTCAGATGATACCTGAAGTGTATAAAATCTTATCTTCACAATACTACTTCATGTAAAATAGTAGTAGGTGAGTGAAGAACCGCTCATGGAGTGCCAATTCGTTGATTCTTGTTCAAATTCCGCTACAGGACAAAATTTCCTGTATACACAGTAAAACACGCATATAACGAAAGTAAAAAACAAATTCGTAACCTCGTTGTATAAACCGCAAATATTACAAGCGCTCTAAAACGACTTGAAACTAAGACAGGCGCGTTCATCACTTTCACGTAAAATCCATATTTACGAAATATTTCGCGTAAAAATGTGGAAAGTTAGTGGTTGGAGTTATTTATTGTTGAATTTNGTAAAATCCATATTTACGAAATATTTCGCGTAAAAATGTGGAAAGTTAGTGGTTGGAGTTATTTATTGTTGAATTTTCTATTCGTGTTAAAATCTGACTACAAGACAAACTATATAAACTTTTTTTAATTTCTCTGTTATACACAGTGAAATAAATTACGAAAATGACATGATTAGAAACTAAGAGGTACATGCATCGTTCACTATACATTTCGTATTTACAACAATACTTTCTGTAAAAGCATGGTGGATGAGTGGGTTAAGTGTTGAAAACTAAAAACTTTTTCCTGAGTTTAAATCCCACTGCTGGACAT